>PVIW01014880.1:7564-21849 GCA_004026585.1 Noctilio leporinus | reverse complement strand
TATGGGAAAACATAATTGCCAATGATACCTCAGACAAGGGTCTGATCTCCAAAATATATAAAGAACTAATGCGACTCAACACCAGGGAGACAGACAGCCCAATTAAAAAATGGGCAAAGGACCTGAACAGACAACTCACTGAGGAAGATATACAAAGGGCCCAGAGGCATATGAAAGAATGCTCAACATCACTAGTCATTAGAGAGATGCAAATTAAAACTGCATTAAGATACCACCTCACACCTGTCAGAATGGCAATCATCAGCAAATTAACAAACAAGTGTTGGCGAGGATGCGGGGCAAAGGGAACCCTCATACACTGTTGGTGGGAATGTAGGCTGGTGGAGCCACTGTGGAAAACAGTGTGGGTTTTCCTCAAAAAGCTATGAATGGAACTGCCTTTTGATCCAGCAATTCCACTACTTGGACTATACCCAAAGAATCCTGAAACACCAATTCATAAGAACCTATGCACACCTATGTTCATAGCGGCACTATTTACAACAGCCAAGTGCTGGAAACAGCCTAAGTGCCCATTGGTGGATGATTGGATCAAAAAACTTTGGTACATTTACACAATGGAATTCTATGTAGCAGAAAGAAAGAAGGAACTTGTACCCTTTCCAACAACATGGATAGAACTGGAGAGTATTATGCTTAGTGAAATAAGCCAGTCAGTGAAGGACAAATATCATATGATCTCACCCATTACGGGACAATAATGAGCAAAACTAACAACAAGCAAAACAGAACCAAGTATATGAATACAAGGAATAGGCCTTCAGTAGTCAGGGGGAAAGGGGTTGAGTGGAGGGGGGAGGTAGAGGCAAAGAAGGGGAGCAGCTTAGACAAGAACCTAGTATAAAGGAACCATGGACATGGACAACAGGTGGGATTGACTTTCGGGGGAATGGGTGGGTGGGGAGGGGGACATAGGGGAGCAAAAAGGGGATGGATGTAATAGAACAACAATAAAATTAAAAAAAAAAACAAGAGTAGGAAGAGGATCTTGGATAGTTAAATGATTTGAGAGATGGAGGAGTAAAAATATGTGATTTGGAATATACTATGATATAAACACTATTTACTTTAAATACCCTAATTGTGAGGGCTAGAGGTGGCTTTTGAAATGGATATGTTAGGGATTAATAATTCATATAGCTGTCAGTGTAACTCAGGTGCTTGAGGTTAGCAGCTACTCATTTCCTGGGTATGCCTCTTTTCCTTGATCAAGTCTCTGCAGTTTACAGTCAGGCTGTGGGGCCAGAAAGAAAGAATTTTAAATAGGTATTATAACTATGTTTTTAAAATTAGGGAAAATAGGGGAAAAGTATAAACAGATGTAAAAATTCAGCAGAATGAAAGAAAACTCCAAGGGAATCATATGGAAATTCTAGATAGAAAAAAATCTAAAATACAGAATTCATTGGAATGTAATAAAATTGACCATTACAAAAAGGAACTGGCAAACTGAGAAACAGGCCAGTAGAGGGAGATTCCATGCTATGGGTGGAATAGGTGGCAGTCCTCCCAGGACCAAATTGCAGTTACAACTAAAATATACATTAAGCAATCTGAATAATCAACTGAAGATTAGATGAACAGAAGTCTTGTAACAAAGGATTCACAGAAGTCACATTGAGGCTGGTAGGAAGAGAATAGACATGAAAAGAGCTGGCTTCACTCCCAAGGGTGGCGGCTGAGATTTTGGAGGGATATCTCAAATGTTAATGCTCCACCTGAGAAGTATGGGGTCTCAACCCCAAACCAGGCTCCCCATACTAGAGCACTGGATCTGGGAAGAGGCAACCACATGACATCTGGATGTGAAAATGAACAAGGATTCTGTCTTCCAGAGAAGGGTGGGGTGGGGAGGGAGAGAGAGAGAGAGAGAGAGAGAGAGAGAGAGAGAGAGAGAGAGCTTCTAGAAACACAGGTACCCTCTTAAATGGCCAACACACAAAATCTGGTTCACAGCCACTCACCCTGGTCTCTGGGAGAGGGAGGGTGGAGGGGATTAAATTGCAGGAGAGACTGGAGTTTGGAGTTTGTGGCTCTGGAAGAGAGCTAAAGAGACAGCCAACAGGATTCCTGTGCTGAATCAGTCTCACACACTGCAGATGCTATGCTTCTTGGGTGTAGATCTCTCCTTACAGCCTCAGACTGGGGTCACGAATTAACCTTATACTCTATATTCCCTATTGCAACACATTAAAGTGATTCAATACCCTGAAGTGATTGCGCCCTGCTGAGGAGCCAGCTGCTTGGGCTAAGGTGGAGATGTCTGTGTAGACTCAGGGAATTTCAGTGCCTGTGTTGGGTGGCTTTGGGGCAGGAGACATTCCCAGCACTTTCACATGAACCTGACAATATCTCACACTCAAAGAAGATCCACTAGCCCCACTCTTCAGGCTCCTAAAACCCCACCCTCCCAACTCCTGGTGGCTCATCACTGTTTGAGGTCTAAGCAGATTAAGTTGTGTGATTCTGGGAGAGAAGCCATTCCCACGGCATTCCCCGAAGCCTGACCAGCACCTTTCCTTAATGCGAGATCCACTAGTCCAATCCTCCCAACTCCTCATAGCCATAGGCTCCTGGCAGAATCTAGATCACACTGGGTTGTATGGTTCTAGGATTGTGCCACTTCCCACTCTCACACAAGACCCATGTAGAATCCTTCTTTCATATGGTCAAATCTTGGTCTGTTTGAGCATGATGAATCACTTGCCTCACCCTGATAACTCCCTGAAACCCCATCCCACCACAAATGTTTGTGAGCACCCAGTGGGTGGCAGCTAGATTTGTTATATCCTGGAACATTTTCTGAGTGGCCTCAGACCCAGCACTGACACCAAGTTTGAACCTATCAATCTGGTGAACACCTCTCATTCCTAACTGGTGACTCACTGAGAACCTACCTCATGCAAGTTGAGTACAGTCAGAGGCTATTTCAGTGACTGAGCTTAATCAGTGGGAGCCGGTAGAGGTGATATTGAGCTATCTTAGGCCTTCTACTGACCTGCCCCCAGGCTCATTGCTGGTGAAAGCCAGCCTTGGTGAACAATTTGTTTTTTCCCATGCACACCCTGTCCCAGCAGAAGCAACCACAAACTGTCTCTGTATTATAGCTCTAAACAAAATACCCAGGGCCGGTTACAGGTTGTGTCTGACATTGTCCAAAATCTGACCAAGAGGCTCCCAGAACCAACATGCATCAACCAGCTTCAGACAACATCAAAGCAGGATCCAATTAGATTCACAAGTGCCATATCCAAAGGGAGGACTCAGCAGGCACCTGACCCTTTTAAGATGAATACTGTTTCATGTGGTCAAAATCTGCACATTAGTTCATACACTGTGGTCAGAGTTGATCCTCACATTCAGCCAGCCTGAGGATCTACCCCATGCATAAATAGGCCATCAAAAGTCAAGACTCAATTACAATAGGAAAGGCCACATAACCACACAAGGGCCATTCCTAGAATATCTAGTTTAGGATACCAAGGAGATTGCACCATTGGGTCCCATAAGACACCTGCTAAACCACCCTACTGAGACTGGTAGTCATAGCATATTTACCTAACACACAAAAACAAATACAAAGAGGCAGCCAAAATGGGGAGATAAAGAAACATGCTCCTTAAGAAAGAACAGGAGAGATCTCCAGAGAAGAGGTAAATGAAATAGAAGCAAGCAATTTATCAGATATGGAGTTCAACAAAATGGTTATAAGGATGCTCGTGAAACTCAGTAAGAATTCCAACATCATTCCCAGAATAAATCCTACTTGATCATGGTGTATAATCTCTTTGATGTATTGCTGTATTTGGTTTACTTATATTTTGTTGAAGATTTTAGCATCTATGTTCATCATCAGGGTGCTTATGTTCTTTTGAATTAGCATTTCAAGTTTCTTTGCATATATTCCCAGAAGTGAGATTGCTGGATCAAAAGGCAAATCCAGTTTTTAATTTTCTGAAGTGTCTCCATACTGCTTTCTACAGTAGCTGCACCAGTTTTCATCCCCATCAACAGTGCAAAGGGGTTCCCTTTTCTCCACATCCTCACCAGCACTGGTTGTTTGTTGATTTATTGATAGGCATTCTGTTGAGTGTGAGGTGATATCTCATTGTGGTTTTAATTTTCATTCTCTGATAATTAATGACTTTGATCATCTTTTTAAGTATCTATTAGATATCTGTATGTCTGCTTTGGAGAAGTATCTATTCAGGTCCTTTGTCTATTTTTTAATAAGACTGTTGGCTTTTTTGGTGTTTAGTTTGTAAGCTCTTTCAAAGTATGGATATTAACCACTTACCTGATGTATTGGTGAATACTTCTTCACACTATGTGGGTTATCTTTTTATTTTGTTGATGGTCTCATTTGCTGTGAAAAACTGTTTAGTTTAATGTAGTCCCATTCGTTTATTGTTTCTTTTGTTTCTCTTGCCTGAGAAAATATATCAGATAAGATTTTGCTAAAGCAATGTCTAAGATTTTACTGCCTATGTTTTCTTCTAGGATTTGTATAATTTCTGGTATAATATTTAAGTCTTTAACCCATTTTAAGTTTATTCTTGTGTATGGTGTAAGTAGGTGATCAAGTCTTATTTTTCTGCATGTATCTGTACAATTTTCCCAGGACAATCTGTTGAATAAACTTTTAGGCCATTGTATGTGTTTATTCCTTCTGTTAAATATTAATTTACTATAAAGATGTAGGTTTATTTCTGGGCTCTCTATTTTCTTCCATTGATGGATGTTTCTGTTTTTAGCCAGTATTATGCTGTTTTGTCTACTATGGCCTTATACTATAGCTTAATATTAGGTAACATGATTCCCCCAACTTTGTTCTTTTCCTCAGGATCTCTTTTCCTATGTGGGGCATTTTGTGGTTCCATATAAAATTTTGAAATATTTTATCTAGTTCTGTGAAATACAAGATTGTACTCTTGATAGGAATTGCATTGAATTTATAGATTGCTTTGGGTACCATGGACATTTTATTTTTCTTAACTAATTAATTTTTAATATTTTAAGATTTTATTTATTGTTTTTAGAGAGAGGGGGAGAGAGAGAGGCAGAGGAGAAGATAAACATCAATGTATGATTGCCTTTCACCTGCCTCCAGCTAAGGACCTGCCTGGAGACCTGGCTTGCAATCTGGTTATGTGCCCTGGCTGGGAATTGAACCAGTGATCTTTGGGTTCACAGGCTGGCAACTTATCCACTGTGCCACCAGCCAGGGCAGACATTTTAATGATGTTACGTCTTCCTATCCACTTATTATATGTTCTTCAATGTCATAATTTTCTGACAATTGGTCTTTTATATCCTTGGTTAATTTATTCCTAGGTATTTAAGCAGTTGTGAATGGGATTGTCTTCTTAGTTTCCCTTTCTGTTAATTCAATATTGGCATATAAAACTGCAACTGATTTCTGGATATTAGTTTTGTATCCTGCTACTTTGCTGAATTTATTTATCAGTTCAGGTAGTTTCTTGGTGGAATCTTTAGGATTCTTTATGTACAGTATCAATGTCATTTGCAAATAACAACACTTTTACTTCTTCATTCCAATTTGGATGCCTTTAATTTCTTCTTCTTGTTTGATTGCTGTGGCTTGGACTTCAATACTGCATATTGAATAACAATGGTGAAAGCAGATATCTTTGTCTTGTTCCTGATCTTAAGGGGAGTGCTTGTAGTTTTTGCCCATTGAGTATAGTGCTGGTTGTGGTTTGGTGATATACGGACTTTATTATGGGTAGGTATGTTCCTTCTATTCTCACTTTGCAGAGAGTTTTTACTATAAGTGGGTGGTAGATTTTATCAAGTGCTTTTTCTAATTCTGTTTATATGATCCTGTGGTTTTTATCCTTTATTTTGTTTATGCAGTAAATCACATTTATTGATCTGTGAATGCTGTACTAACCTTGCATTTCCAGAATAAACCCCACTTGATTATGGTGTATAAGCTTTTTGATATATTACTGCATTTGGTTTACTAATATTTTGTTGAGGGTTTTAGCATCTATGTTCATCAGGGATATTGTTCTATTATATTTTTGTATTGTTTTTATCTGGTTTTGAAATTAGGATAATTCTGGCCTCATAAAATGAGTTTGGTAGCTTTCCTTCCTCCTGAATTTTTTGAAATAGCTTGAGAAGGAGAGGTATTAGTTCTTGTTGGTAAAATTCATCTGTGAAGCCATCCAGTCCAGGGCTTTTGTTCGTTGGGAGTTTTTTGATTAGTGCTTCAATGTCACTAGGTGTAATCTGTCTATTCAGGTTCTCTGATTCTCCTGATGTAGTTTTGGAAGATTATATATTTATAGAAATGTATCCATTTCATCCAGGTTTTCTGACAATCCTCTGTATTTCTTTAGTGTTAGTTGTTTTTTCTCCTGTTTCATTTCTGATTTTATTCATTTGAGTCTTCTCTTACTCTTGATGAGTCTGGTTAAAGGTTTATCAATCTTGTTCATCTTTTCAAAGAACCAGCTCTTGGATTCATTCATCTTTGTATTATTTTTAGGTTCCATTTTGTTTATTTCTGCTCTGATCATTATTATTTCCTTCCTTTTACTCATTTTAGGCTTTGTTTTTCTTTTAAAAGTTTCTTTAAGTGTAAAGTTAGATTGTTTATTTGAGCTTTTACTTATTTTTTGAAGTAGGCCTGTAATAGTAGGACTTTCCTTTTTAGGACTGCTTTCTTTGTGTCCTACAGATTTTGGATAGTTGTGTTCTCATTTTCATTCTTTTCAAGGTATCTTCAGATTTTCTTCTTGATCTCATTGTTGACCCATTAGTTTTTTAATAACATGTTATTTAGCTTCCTTGTCTTTGTGCCTGTTTTCACTGTTCTTGTGATTGATTTCTAGTTTCATAGCACTGTGATCAGAGAAAATGGTTGATATGATTTCAGTCTTTTTAAGATTACTGAGATTTGTTTCATGTCCTAACATGTGGTCTGAGAAAATGTTCCATGTGCACTTGAAAAGTATGTATATTCTGCTGTTTTGGTGTGAAATGCTCTGAAGAGATCAAATAAATCTATTTAATCTAGTGTGTCATTTAAAGCCACTGTTTTCTTGTTGATTTTCTATCTGGAAAGTCTATATATTGAAGTCAAGTGGGGTGTTAATATCCCCTTCTATGACTATATTTCTGTCTGTTTCTCCTTTTGTGCCCATCAAGATTTGCTTTACATATTTAGATGCTTCATGTTGGATGCATAAATGTTTACTAGGATTATATTCTCTTGCTGAATTGGTCCCTTTATCATTATGTTTTGTTGTTCTGTGTCTTTATTACAGCCTTTGTTTTAAAGCCTATTTTCTTGGATATAAGTATTGCTACCACAGCTTTTTTTCCTTTCCATTTGTATGAAAAGTATTTTTTTATACCTTTGCTTTTAGTCTGTGCATTCTTTTAATCTGAGGTGGGTCTCTAAGAGGCAGCATGTGTATGGGTCTTGTTTTCTTATCCATTTAGTTACTCTATGGCGCTTAAGCCATTTACCTCTAAGGTAATTGACAGATACATATTTATTATCATTTTATTTTTAACCTATTTTCTTCTATTTTTCTTTTTCTTCATCTATTTTAAAGCAAACCCTTTAACATTTGTTGCAGTATTGAGTTGGTATTAACAAAATCCTTTAGCTTTTTTTTTCATCTGGCAAGCTCTTTATTTTTCCTTCAATTTTAAGTGATAGCCTTGCTGGGCAAAGTAGCCTCAGCTGTAGGTCTTTGCTTTTCTTCACCTGGGATATTTCTTACCAGTCCTTCCTGGGCTGAAATGTGTTTCTGTTGAGAAATCAGATGACAGTCTATTTGAAGCTCCCTTTTAGGTAACTACCTGTTTTTCTCTTGTAGCTTTTAAGATGATCTCATCATCTTTAAGCTTTGCCATTTTAATTATCATTTGTCTTGGTGTAGGCCTCTTTGGGTTTATCTTGTTTGGGAGTCACTGTACTTTCTAGACCCGTTTTTCACGAGACTAAGAAGTTTTCAGTCGTTAATTTTTCAAATAGTTTCTCAATTCCTTGCTCACTTTATTTTTCTTCTGGTACTCCCATGATGTAAATGTTATTAGGCTTCACATCGTCCCAAAGTTTTCTTAAGCTCTCCTCATTATTTTAAATTCTTTGTTGTTGTTGTCATTGTTGTTGCTCTGCTTGGGTACTATTTTTTACCTTGTCTTTCAAATTACTAATTTAATCCTCTGCTTAATATAACTTACTGTTTATTCCTTTCAGTGTATTATTTATTTCAGATATTGAATTCTTTATTTCTGACTGGTCCTTTTTTATTGTTTCTATGTCTTTTTGCATGCAGTTGAGTATTACGTATATCTGCAAAGACTCTGGTATGGTTCTATGTCAGACATGGCTTGTAACTGGTCCTGAGCAACCTGTTTGGAGCTATCAGTGATCCATAGCTTGTGGCACCTTCTGCTGGGCTTTTGTGTGCAAAAGAACTAGGCTGTGCACCAGGGCTGGCTTATATCATCAACTGTCCTAGGGAGGGACAGCTAAAGTTTCAGAGTTCCCAGAGATTCACCTTAGTTTTTAAACATAATCACTGATATAGCCTCAAGATATACACAGCAGCCTAGCTTAAGGTCCACAGAATGGGGATCTTAATTCCTGCAGGAGGGTCTATTTCTTCCTCTCAGGATGATGCCACATGGTGAGGAGTGCTTTGCCTGAGAAAGATGGCTTCTACAGTATTGAGAATGAATCAGCACAGGGATCCTCGTGGCTGTCCCTCAGTTCTCTCCCCAGAACCACCAATCAAATACTCTCCTCGAGTGACTCTGCCCTGCCTCTGTCAGAATCCAGGGTAAGTGGCTCCAAATGAAATTTTGTGCATTGGCCCTTTAAGAAGCTCTCTGCATCTCCAGCCATCCCTTCCTGGCAGACAGAAGCCCCCTGCTTTTCACAGCTGGATGTTATCTGGGTTTTTTCCTGGCTTTAGTGCTGCAGGTTGGGGAGACCAGCTTGGGTTTTAGACTCCACACTTGTGAGGGGGAACACCTCAGCTGCTGAAATATTTCTCTGGAAATTCAGCTGCTTCTTGATGTAGCCCCACCAGCTCTCTTGAGCTTCCCCCCTACTCCTTACTAGTCATGTTATGGTGAAGTGGTTTCTTCTGTCCTTGGTTATAAGGCCTCTCTCTTCAGCTATTATTCAGTTGGTTAGTCAGAATGGTTCCTCTACAATTCAGTTGTGTAATTCCAGTTTGGTTCTGGGAGTAGGTTTGTGCAACTTCCACTTACTCATCATCTATCTTGAATCTCCAGAACTGCCTTTTGACCTAGCAGCACCACCATTGGGAATATACTCAAAGAAACCCAAAACTATTCAAAGAAATTATGCACCTCTATGTTCATAGCAGCATTATTTACAACAGTAGAGTTCTGTAAATAGCCTAAGGACCCATCAGTAGATGAGTGGATTAAACAACTGTGGTATATTTATGTAGTAGAATACTATACAGCAGAAAAAACAAAGTCTGCCTTTGTGAAAGCACCTTCATGTTTTAGGCCTTTCTTTCAGCTATTGTTCTTCTCCATGTTGCTTGTTCATTCTAAACACACAACTTTAAAGTCAATTAATATTTGATAAAGGAGGAAAGAATATATAATGGGGCACAGATAGTTCATTCAATAAATGATGTTGGGAAAGTTGGATATGTGCAAAAAAAACTGAAATTCCGCCACTGTTTTACACCATAGAAAGAAATAGGAGGAGAAAGATGACCACAGAGTAGAGGGCAGTGCTGATGGTGTTCTCGAGTACCAGAGCAGATAGAGGACAAGATAGGAAGGGCAAGACATCTTCAGGTCCCTAAGAATTGGAGCAGTCATCATCTGGACTCAGCGGATCACAGCCCAGAGGCAGCGGAGCCCTGCAGGACAGCAACCCACTGGTCCTGGCTCCACCTGGACCAAACAGAGATCATAAAGGGTGAACAGACACCTAAACCCTTTCTTTATTAATATTGATTTCTCTTTGTCATGTGAATTTCTCCTTTTTTCTTTCTTATTTTTTTTTTCTGCTAAAAGCCCTCAGATCCTGGCTCAACCTGGACCAATCAGGGATTATTAAGGGTGAACAGCCATCTAAGCCATTTCTTCTTATTCTTATTATTGTTTTTATTTCTTTTTTCCTTTTTTTTTTTTTTTTTGGTCCAGAATACAACCAGACAGCCCAAATAAAGGACACACCAAGAACAGCAAGTGGAGAAAACCAGGGAGACTGCAACATTAAACTCCACAAATCTCCTATTACAGAAGGATGCTCAACTAAGTCAAGGAAGCAAAGCAGGTTAACCCAAGGAAAAAACATAAATAAATAAATAAATAAATAAATAAATAAAAGCAAGAACAGACCCCCACAATGGGGAAAAAAATAATCAGTCCATCACCAAAAGGAAAGGAAGAATCCCCAGGAAGACCACAAAATGAAACAGAGGCACCTGGAATATAAGATAAGGAATTCAAAAGAATGATGATAGAGAAGCTCAGTGAGCTCAGCCACATCAAAGAAAACTGTAAACAACTCCAGGAGAACAACAAAGAACTCCGGGGAAGTTACAAGGACTTACTGAGAGCTACAACAGCATGAAAAAAGACATAGAAACTATCAATAAGTGCCAGGAAGAAATGAAGAATACAATTTCTGAATTGAAGAATACAGTAGAAGGAATCAACAGTGGGCTAGAGAGGAAGCAGAGGACTGGATCAGCAAGTTGGAGGATAATGTAGACAAATACTCCAAGACAGAAAAAGATAATAAAAAAATGCTGAATAAATCTGAAGAGGGTTTAAGAGAGCTGCAGGACAACATGAAACATAACAACATCCGTATCATAGGGATACCAGAAGGAGAAGAGAAACAAGGAATGGAAAACCTGTTCAAAGAAGCCATGATGGAAAATTTCCCTAACATGATGAGTGAAAACATTAATCAAGTTCAGGAAGCACAGAGGGTCCCAATGAGGATCAACCCAAACAGACCAACACCAAGGCACATTATTGTTAAAATGGCTAATCTCAAAGACAAAGAGAGAATCCTAAAAGCATCAGGAAAGAAACGACAAATAACATACAAAGTGGCTCCAATAAGGCTATCAAATGATGATTCAACAGAAACAATTCAAGCCAGAAGGGAATGACAAAAAGCATTTCAAATAATGGGAAACAAAGGCCTGCAACCAAGAATACTCTACCTAGAAAGGCTCTCATTCAAGATAGAAGGAGAAATAAGGTGCTTCCCAGACAAAAAAAAAAAAAAAAAAAAAAAAAAAAAAAAAAAAAAAAAAAAAAAAAAAAAAAAAAAAAAAAAAAAAAAAAAAAAAAAAAAAAAAAAAAAAAAAAAAAAAAAAAAAAAAAAAAGATTAAACTACCAAACCAGCATTGCAAGAAATGCTAAAGGGTCTGCTTTAAAAATAAATAAATAAATAAAAGGAAGAAACAGAGAAAGCCAAAGAGGAATACAGAAACAAAG
The DNA here is from genome assembly GCA_004026585.1 of Noctilio leporinus. Taxonomy (NCBI): domain Eukaryota; kingdom Metazoa; phylum Chordata; class Mammalia; order Chiroptera; family Noctilionidae; genus Noctilio; species Noctilio leporinus. Next base: position 10,331 of record PVIW01014880.1, on the reverse strand, counting down.
GGTGAAAATGAAAATCAATAATCAATCAATAATAACCTTAAATGTAAATAGATTAAATGCACCAATCAAAAGACATAGGGTGCCCTAAAGGATAAGATAACATGACCCATATATATGCTGTCTTCAAGAGACTCACCTAAGAACAAAAGATCGACACAGCTTGAGAGTAAAGGGATGGAAAAATATATATCAAGCAAATGAACACACACAAAACAGCTGGAGTAGCAATATTTATTTCAGATAAAATAGATTTTACAATGAAGGTCATAAAAAGGGACAAAGATGGATATTTTATAATACTTAAGGGAACCATTCATCAAGAGGAAATAACTCTGATAAACATATATGCACCCAAGTTAGGAGCTCCAAAATATATAAGGAAGATCTTGGAAGACTTTAAGAAAGACATAGACAGCAACACACTAATATTAGGGGATTTTAATACCCCACTATCAACAATGGATAGATCTTCCAAACAAAAAATCCCCAGAGATGATGTGGCATTGGACAACACTCTAGAGGAAATGGACCTAACTGATGTATACAGAGTATTTTACCCCAAAGAAGCCAATTACACATTCTTTTCAAATGCACAAGGATCATTCTCCAAGATAGACCACATGGTATGTCACAAGACAAGCCTCCACAAATACAGGAAAATTGAAATCATACAAAGTATCTTCTCAGATCACAATGGCTTGAAACTAGAAACCAATCTCAAGGGAAAAAAACAAAAATTCTCTAACTCATGGAGACTAAAAAACATGCTTTTAAGCAATGAAGGAGTTGACAATGAGATCAAAGATGAAATAAAAAAGTTCCTGGAAACAAATGACAATGAACACACAAGAGCCCAAAACCCATGGGACACAGCAAAGGCAGTTCTCAGGGGGAAATTTATAGCAATACAGGCCTTCCAAAAAAGGTCACAAGGAGTTTATAAAAACAACCTAACCACAAAGCTGCAAGAACTAGAGGAGCAACAACAAACAAAGCCCAGAGCAAGTAGAAGGAAGGAAATTATCAAGATCAGAGCAGAACCAAATAACTCAGAGATTCAAACTACAATTTGAAGAATCAACAGGACCAGGAGCTGGTTCTTGGAAAAAAATAAACAAAATTGACAAGCCCTTATCCAGACTCATCAAGAAAAAGAGAGATGACCCAAATAAACAGAATCAGAACTGAAAGAGGGGAAATTATAACTGATACCTCAGAAATACAAAAGATTGTAAGAAATTACTACAAACAACTCTGACAAAAAATATGACAACCTGGATGAAATGGACACATTTCTGGAAATACATAATCTACCAAAACTGAACCCAGAAGAAGCAGAAAGCCTGAATAGGCCAATAACAACTAGTGAAATTAAAGAAGTAATCCAAAATCTCCCAAAGCACAAAAGCCCTGGACCAGATGGCTACACAGGTGAATTTTACCAAACATGTAAAGAATAACTAACTCCTGTACTCCTCAAACTATACCAAAAAATTTAGGAAGAGGGAAGACTCCCAAACTCTTTCTATGAGGCCAATATTATTCTAATCCCAAAACCAGGGCAAGATCCAACTAAGAAAGAAAGCTACAGGCCAATATCTCTGATGAACATAGATGCTAAAATTCTGAACAAAATATTGGCCAATCGGATGCAGCAGTATATTACAAAGATCATACACCATGATCAAGTGGGCTTCATCCCAGGGATGCAAGGATGGTGCAACATTCGTAAATTAATAAATGTAATACACCACATCAACAAATTGAAAGATAAAAACCATATAATCATATCAATAGATGCTGGAAAAGCATTTGATAAAGTACAGCAACCATTTATGATTAAAACCCTCAGCAAAATGGGAATAGAGGGATCATACCTCAACATCATAAAGGCCATCTATGAGAAACTGAAGCCGACATCATACTTAACAGACAAAAACTGAAAGCTTTCCCCCTAAGAGCAGGAACGAGACAAGGCTGTCCACTGTCTCCACTTCTATTCAAGATTGTCTTGGAAGTTCTAGCCATAGCCATCAGAGAAGAAAAAGGAATGAAAGGTATCCAAATTGGAAAGGAGGAAGTCAAACTGTCATTATTTGCAGATGATATGATAGTGTACATACAAAACCCGATGGGCTCCACCAAAAACTTACTCAACCTAATAAGCAAATTTAGCAAAACACCTGGCTGTAAAGTCAACATCCAGAAATCAAAAGCATTTTTGTATACCAATAATGAAACAACAGAAATAGAAGTGAAAAAACAAATCCTACTTACCATAGCAACAAGAAAAATAAAGTACCTAGGAATAAACTTAACTAAGGAAGTAAAAGACCTGTACTCAGAAAACTGCAGAAAAATGAAGAACGAAATCAAGGAAGATACAAATAAATGGAAGCATATACCATGTTCGTGGATGGGAAGAATTAACATCATTAAAATGTCCATACTACCCAAAGCAATCTACAGATTCAATGCAATCCCAATTAAAATACCAATGACAGACTTCACAGAAATAGAAAAAAATACTTCAAAAATTTATATGGAGCCAAAAACACCCACAAATAACCACCACAATCTTGAGAAAGAAGAACAAGGTAGGAGGAATCACAATACCGGACTTCAAACAATACTACAAGGCTACTGTCATCAAAACAGCATGGTACTGGCATAAAAATAGACATATAGATCAATGGAACAGAATAGAGAGCCCAGAAATTAACCCAGGACTCTATGGTCAACTCATATTTGACAAAGGGGGAAGGAA
>PVIW01014879.1:0-21749 GCA_004026585.1 Noctilio leporinus | reverse complement strand
AAAAAAAAAAAAAAAAAAAAAAAAAAAAAAAAAAAAGGAGGGAGGGAGAAAGTCACAAGACAAAGAGAAATCAATATTAATAAAGAAATGTTTTAACCATGTGTTCCCCCCTTATGATTTCTGATTGGTCCAGGTGGAGCCAGAACCTGTGGGCTTTACCAGGAGGAAAAGGAAAAGAAAAAAAAAAAGGAAGGAAGAAAAGAATAAAGAAAGGGTTTAGAAAGGCTGGGGAAGGGAGGAATACTTAGATTGAGGACTGGGAATGCGTTATAGCCACAGAGTGAGTAGACTTTAATTCAAGAGTAGGGGGAGGGTCTTGGGTATTTAGGTGGATTGAGGTATGGGGGGGGCATTAAGAATATGTGAGAAGTAACTTTTACAAAGGATATGTTGGGTATTAATCATTCATAGTGCTCTCGGTATAACTCAGGTGCTTGAGATTGGCAGCAATCCCTTTCCTGAGGCTGCCTCTTTTTCTTGGTCAGGACTTTACAGTCTATAGTCTATATTCTAGCTCATCTTGGAGTGTGGCAGAGCCTCTGATTGTCACAGTAGGACTGATTCTGAGTGTCCGCCCCCAGGTAGGCTGGGCCTTCCTCAGCCTGGCTGGGTTTTAGGGCTGCAGGTGTTCAGGAGCTCACAGGGTGCCCCCTCCCACTCCTGGGGGAGGTTCCTGACCGGCAGGAGCACCCAGCACCCCTGCAGGGCAGTGCACAACTTCGCTGGTCCCTGTGAAGACTGGCACCGCCCCCGCAGTTCAGGGAGGAGGCCGTCTCTGTCTGTCAACACTGTCTGGGGTCCGTCTACACTGTCCTGCCCTTCTGGGTGGGCACCACTCCTCCAAGCCAACCAGCTCTCCGCGGAGTCCTTTACATGGCCTCTGTGATGAGCCCCTCCCAGGCGTGGGCAATTTGGCGTTTGTCTCTGGCAATGGCGGGTCAGTTGCCCCCGCTACTAGTTCCTGGTTCGCCAGCTAGCAGTTTGGAGTTTCCGCAGAGCCTGGGGGCCTGTGTGGTTGCGCAGGGCTGGGACTTCCTCCCTCGCAGGTGCTTCTAGCTGCTGTTTCCCCGGTGGCCCAGCAGCACTGTTTTTCAGCCCTCTCGCCGCCGCCGGTGCACTTCCAGCTCCCCTGCTCCTCCGCTCCGGCTTCCCGCAGGACTCTTCTCCTCCTCCTCTAGCCCAGCTCAGAACCTCCTCTCCCTGTTGCTGGAGTGAGTCTCTCACACAGTCCCTCCCCTGCAAGAGTTCAATTCCTTGTTCCCTAAGGTGTTTGCCCTCGCTGCCCACAGTTCACTGTTGAGACTTCCAGTCTCCAGGGAGCCCGGAGCTGGCCTCAGTCAAACGCGCCCCTCTGGGCAGAGCTGCCACTGCCCAGAGCCGACATTGGCCGGCGGGCCGGTCAGTCGGGAACGCCTCACATACTGTCCTGCTGGCCTCCTCTGCCTGTGGGCTGTGCTCCCCTGTGTCCAGATGCTGCCCGTTCCAATTCCTAGGGTCCTGAAGACGTCTCACACTCCCTATCCTGTCCTTTAGCTGCTTTGGTACTCGAGAATACCATCAGCACTGCTCTCTACTCTATTGCCATCTTCCCACCTATATTTTTTATATAGAGTAAGGTATTTTTATTAACTTTATTTTATTATCATTTTTAACTAACTTTTTAAAGATTTTATTTATTATTTTTAGAGAGAGAGAGGGGTAGGGAAAGAGGCAGAGAGGGAGACAGACATCTATGTGTGGTTGCCTTTTGCCTGCCTCCAGCTATGGATCTGGCTGGAGACTTGGCTTGCAACCTGGTTATGTGCTCTAGCTGTGGAATAGAACCAGTGACCCTTGGGTTTGCAGGATGGTACCTTATCCACTGTGCCACCAGCCAGGACTATATTAATCATTTTTAATATATGTTTTTTACTATTTATTCCCCTTATACCCTTCCACCTCCACCCACTGCCATCCCCTCACAACCATGGTGTTGTTTTCTGTGTCCATGAGTTCTTTCTCATTTTTTACTCAATACTTTTACCTCCAACCCCCAGGTTCTATCTATGCTCTCTATCTATATCAGCCTGCTCTCTATCTATGAGTCTGTCTCTGTTTTGCTTGTTATCCATATGTCTTTTGATTGGAGCATTTAATCTATTTTGATGATAGCTATGCATTTTTTGCTATTTTACTATTAACATTTAAATTTTTTTCTTTCTTTTCTTTTTCTTAATTAATACCCTTTAACATTTTTGTAGTACTTATTTGCTGGTAATCAACTACTTTAGCTTTTTATTGTCTGCTCTTCATCTGTTCTTTGGCTCTAAATGATAGTCTTGCTAGGCAGAGCAATCTTGATTGTAGATCCTTGGTTTACATAAATTTTAATATTTTTCGCCAATCCCTTTTGGATTGTAATATTTCTGGTGAGATATCAACTGACAGTCTTATGGGACTGACAGTCTTATGGGAGCTCCCTTAGGTAACTTTCTGGCTGCTTTTAAGATTCTTTAATCTTTAGCATTTTAGTTATTATGTGTCTCTCTCTTTGGGTTCATCTTGTTTAGACTCTGTGCTTGCTGGAATTGTATGTCTGTTTCCTTCACCAGTTAAGGAAGTATTTAATTATTACTTTCCCACATAGGTTTTCAATTGCTTGCTGTCTCTCTTCTCCTTTTGGCACCCCTATGATGCCAATGTTGGTATCCTTGAAGTTGTTCCAAGGCTACATAATTGGACTCTTTTGTCTTGCTTTTGTTTTGATTGTGTATCTTCTGCTTCCTTATCTTCCAAATATTTGACTTGACTCTTTGGTTCATCCAGTCCACTGTTGATATCCTATAATGTATTTTTCATTTCAGACTGGTTATTTGTATATTTTCTAGTTTTGTTTTTATGATTTCTGTCTCTGTTGAAGTTCTCACTAAGTTCCTCTGCTTTTCCTGTAAGTTTATTAAGTATCCCTAATAACCAGTGTTTTGAACTCTACACTAATAGCTTGCTTGTCTCCATTTTATTTGATTCTCTTTCTGGAGTTTTGTTCTGTTCTTTCATTTGGGACATGCGTGTTTGTCTCCTCATTTTGCCAGCCATCCTATGTTTGTTTCTTTATGTTAGGTGGAACTGCTATATCTCCTGGGCTTGGTAGAGTGCCCTAATGTAGTAGGTGTCCTGTGAAGGCCAGTGGCACAGCCTCCTTACTAACCCAATCTAGATATTCCAGGTAGGCTCCCCTTGGGAGCTATGTACACCTTTATGTTGAAATTGAGCTCTAATCATTGTTGGTACCACAATGTGAAGAATTTTCCCTCAGGCCCATTAGCTTTGAGGGTTGGCTGTGACCTTCATGGAGGATCAGCTGTGCAAGGGTTGATTCCACAGTGCAGTACTTAGTTAAGCAGGGCTCCTATTCCTTCTGAGTTTCCCCCTTGATGGTGTGAGTTGTGGAGGTGGTTGGTTGGTGCTTCAGTGTAGTCTGAACCTGTCCATTGGGTGAGCTGGCTGTGGGGCCTCTTGGGAGGTGCAGGCTGAGTTCAGCCACCACTTGTGCCCTGCCCACAGCCATCCAACATGACCTACAGTGTGATTTGCAAATGGCTGCTACTTGTGCTGGGTTTAGAGGTTTTGGGAGAAGTTAGGTTGCAATCCTAAGGCACCTGTAGCTCATGTCAAGCCTGGGGCCACTTAGTGAGTGGTGTGTTGCACTCCCAAGGCCAGATGCTGCTTATTTGAGAGATTTTGAAAAGTATGACGCATGCATCAAGATAGGCCATTTGTATGGAAAAGCCATCCTTAAAGACTTGGGTGGGCCTACGGTTGTGTGCACTAGAGGGGAGTGAACAGTGTTAGCCAGGTTGATGGTGACTCAGATATGGAGCCCACTTGCTAACTCTGTTAGGGTTGTTAAGGTGGGGGTTATCACCAAAGGAACAATGACCTCTTTTAGCCCTTCTGTCTGGTGCGTGCTGCCCTTCTAGCTCTAACCCTGAAGCCAGACAATTCCATCCTTCCCTGTATATCTACTGCCTTTTATTTATTTATTTGTTACATACCTATTAATAATTTAATTAAAAAATTAATTATTGTATTATATTTCTCCCCCGTTTTCCCCCATTGCTCTCCCCTGTCCTACCCACCTCCCCTTCTCCCACATTCAATTCCCACCCTGTTGTTCATGTTCATGGTTCATTTATACCAGTCCTTGATTAGCCTCTTCCCTTTCTTTTCCCCTTTCTCCCCCTCTCCCTTTCCTTCTGTTCACTGTCAGTCTGTTTCTTATTTTCATGCCTCTGGTTCTATTTTGCTTATTTATCTGTTTTGTTCATTAGTATTTTGTATTAGTTGAGATCATATTGCATTTTTCTTTCATTGCCTGGCTTATTTCACTAAACATAATACCCTCCTGTTTCATCCATGCTATTGCAAAAGGTAGGGGTTCCTTCTTCCTACTGCATAGTATACCATTGTGTAAAGGTACCACAGTTTTTTGATCCATTCATTCACTGATGGGTACTTAGGCTGTTTCCAGCACCTAAATATTGTATATAGTGCTGCTATGAACATAGGGGTACATAGGTTCTTCTGATCTGGTATTTCAGGATTCTTCAGGTATAATCCTAGCAGTGGAATCACTGGGTCAATCGGCAGTTCTATTTTTAGTTTTTTGAGGAAATTCCATACTGTTTTCCACCAAAGCTATAACCAATCTGCATTCCCACCAACAATGCACTAGAGTTCCCTTTTCTCCTCAACCTCTTCAGCACCTGTTGTTTGTTGATTTGTTAATGATGGCTGTTCTGACAGGTGTGAGGTGGTATCTCATTGTGGTTTTATTTATTTATTTAAAAGATTTTAGTTATTATTTCCAGAAAGAGAGGAAGGGAGAGAGGCAGAGGAGGAGAGAGGGAGAGAAACATCAAGGTATGGTTGCCTTTCACCTGCTTTCAGCCACAGACCTGGCTGGAGACCTGGTTATGTGCCCTGGCTGGGGAATCAAACCAGTGATCTTTGAGTTTTCAGGCCAGCTCCTTGTCCACTGTGTCAGGGGGGTCATTGTGGTTTTAATTTGCACCTGTATGATGGCTGGTGCCTTTAAAGATGCTTCTTTAGCATTGGAGCTCAGAGGGAGTAAGTTAGAGCAAGTCTACGTGCAGATCATTTAAGAGGATCGTTCATGGTTCCAAAGGCCCTCCATCTCTCTCAGCCACAATCTCCACTGAGTTTTATAGTGAGAAGTTATGGGAATTTTTTTTCCTTGTATTAGAACCCTGGGATGGGCCTGGGACCCCTTACTCCTCAGGGGTAACCTCCTTAATGGAGATATCTCTCTGGATTTTTGTCTGTCATACTTGAGTGTGGGACCAGTCCATTCCACATCTCCACTGTTTTTAGCAGTTTCTATGTGGCTTCTTTATGGTTTTGGGCTTCTGTTCACCCAGATTTCAGGCAGTTCTAAATGATGGTTGTTCAGTAATGTAGTTGTGATTTTAATGTGCTTATGGGATGATACAGTTTGAGTACTGTACTCACCTAAGCCACTATCTTGACTGGAAATTCTGAATATATAATGTTTTAAGTATTATAAAGCATATTTCCTTTGCATCTTAAGAATATCAATGTTTCTTATTATAGAAAATATTTTATAAAGTTAACATTTTTCCCTGGCTGGTGGCACAGTGGTTGGGGTGCTGACCTGTGAACCCAAGGGTCGCTGGTTCGATTCCCCAGCCAGGGCACATAATGAGGTTGCAAGCCAAGTCTCCAGCCAGGTCTGTAGCTGGAGGCAGGTGAAAGACAACCATACATTGATGCTTCTCTCCCTCTCTGCCTCTCTCCCTTCCCTTCTCTCTAAAAATAATAAATAAAATCTTAAAAAAAAATAAAGTTAACATTTTTAACAATTATGCATTTTCTTTTTGGTTTATGAAATTCTATTATACTACCACAGCATATTTTAACTGGGATGCCATTAAGAAACTAGAGAGTTAGTTAATTTGTTCATGATTTGTTTAGTTGTGAGTTAATTAATACAAATCTCTTTTGTTGAGGAAATTGTAATTTCATCATAAAAATATTGTTCAGAGATAAATATATCCAAAACCTCTTCTTGTCTTTTGAGAAGTTTTAAGAGTAGATAGTATTGCACAGTATACTGATGTTTTAGGGGCTCATTCATATTCACTGTCAGTTCAGAGAATTCTGAATGTTTAATATGATCATTCGGCTTGGGTGTACAAAAAAAGAATCTCTCTTTTTTATTTTCTATTTTTGCTGAGATTTAAATTATACATATGGACAGAAAGCTTGGATATATAATGATAGTCTAAGTTCTTGGCTTAAAGCAAATGTTGAAATAAAATTTATCCTACAGAATTAAAACTTAAATACATTTTTTGGAAAAAAGGAACAGAGATAGCTAAGGCCTTCTTTTAAAAGACTACAACAAGCAAAACAGAAAATATGAATGAAAAAGAGAGTTCAAATATACAACTTTATAAAAAATAATTTATCTTATTGTGATAATATTTTTGTTGTTGACATGTCTTGATTCAAGAAAAAAATATTTTTGATTTACTTGGCTGTTTGAATAAAAATATACTAAGTGTAGTTATGTAATATTTCAGGACCTGGATGAAATTACTTTTAACAATTAAGAACTATTTTAGTTATTTTGTTTTATTAAAACACTTAAAGCCAGAAAGGATTTGTCAGAATATCTGAAATTAAGTTAAACATTCATTTAATCATGTTGTATCTTTCAAGTTAATGGATGTATAAATTGTGACTACTGCTAGTTACAAAATGAAAAACTTAACAGTGTCATTATTTGATATATACATATATTTTAAGAATATTCTATTTAAGTCATAAAAGGATAAACCTAGTTAGCTCCAGTACTTAAGATCATGTGAAAAATCAATGAAAAAGTACATTGAGCTCAGCCTGTAAGTATTAAAGGATGGACAACATTAACAATACTTTTATTTTGAACATGTCATTCATTTTTGGCAATTCTCAGTAAAAGGACTTGGTACATCTGAGTTTCTAGAAGGCTTTTATAGAAATGTAGGTATATCATTTTTTACATCTCCATCTTATTTCTTAGTGTGCACAGGAGAGTTGACAACAGAGAACTGAAGGGCATTTTCATTTATATTTTTTCTAAACGAGGCCATGTTAGCTTAAAATAGAACACATACTCAAATAATAGCCATTCACTGGTGGATGGGATAGTTTTCTATTATCATTTCTTCTCTAACCTACTATTGAGTTGAGATGTTAAGAAAACAGATCCATTTTACCAATTTTCCTTGGAAAGATATTAATGATTTATTGAATTTAATGCCAGCAAGCTTTTCCAAGTCACTTAAACTAAATGTACTTTTCTTAAATCTTCTGGTAGTTATTATGTAAAAGATATTAGGAGGTAAATTGAAGGTGATTTATATTTTAGATGACAGTATTCCTAGAGCATTCCTCAAACTTGAAAGTGGTTTCATATAGTTTTTTCCTTTCTTTTAAATGACAGATGTTCCTGGCTGTCAATGAATAATGAAATACTTGCATATTCTATTTACTTATCATATATGTTGAAGCTACAATTGAGAACATATTCTTTTTTTTAAATTTAATTTTATTGTTGTTGTATTATATCCATTCCCTATTTGCTCCCCTCTGTCCTCTTCCCTACCCACCCATTCCCCCACAAAGTCAATCCCACATGTTGTCCATGTCCATGGTTCCTCCATACTAGGTTCTTGTCTAAACTGATCCCCTTCCCTGCCTCTTCTTCCCCCCCACCTTCCATTTTTTAAAAATTTTATTTATTATTTTTTAGAGAGAGGGGAAGGGAGAGAGGAAGAGAGGGAGAGAAATATCAATGTACGGCTGCCTTTCACCTGCCTCCAGCTACTGACCCGGCTGGAGACCTGGCATGCAACCTAGTTTTGTTGCCCTGGCTGGGAATTAAGCTAGCGACCTCTAGGTTCTCAGGCCTTCACCTTATCCACTGTGCCACCAGCCAGGGCAAGAACATATTCTTTAGTGATTTTTCTAGACATGTTCATTTATGAGGCCTGTCCAGAAGATATCCTGCCATCTAATGTGAAAATAGAGACAATTATTGAAGAAGATACAAGATATAAGAAACATTGTACATAAGACAATGATGCCTCAGTCCGCTTCAAAGTAGGTACCTTGGGACCTCACATAGTTCTCCCAGTCGCCATCAGCCGCCTCATCATATTTTCCTGAATCTCATTGACAGAATGAAATCTCTTCCTTTTTAAAGGTGATTTTAGTTTTGGGAAAAGCCAGAAGTCACAGGGCACCAAATCTGGTCTATGTGGGGCTGAGTCATCTAGGTGATTTGATGTTTCACTAGAGAACACTGCACAAGAGGTGATGCATGAGCAGGCATGTTGTCATGATGAAGCTGCCAGTCAATAATGGCCCAAAGCTACGGCCTTCTGAATCATCCTAATAGTTCCTACAGAGGAATGTTCAAGCATAATGTAGAATATGATGCAGATTTGTAGCTCTATTTGCTCAGTCATGTTGAATGTGATAGCCACACAGTACGCACTCTCATTCAACATCGTCTACTGTTCCCAATGACTTGTATAGTCAAGTCGTCATTGTTCAGGATGTGCATTCCAGTTCACTCTCCTTGGCTTCCAGGTTACATCAATGTTGTGTAAGCAACATTGTCACACAGACCTCATATATTAATAGTAATTTAGAAAAACTTGTCATTTTTATTTGAACATTTTAATTCCAGAAACCATGTTAGAAACGGGTTTATGTAAACTGAGAAGAATTGACTTTCTTCTATTATTTCTATCCCTCCTAGTATAATTTCTCTTTCTATCTGCAGAAGGTAACCTCATGGAACACCTTTTTGATTTAGTTTTTCATTGTAACCCCTTGTTAACCCTACTCTCTAAGATAATTTTCACTTCTCTTCTCTTTCACAGTTTGCCTGGGTTACAGTTTGTTACCAAAGCAGTTTTTTCTCTCAGTTGCCTTTCTCTGAGGAAAAAATCTCACATTTATTAAATTTAAATGAAATATTATTTTTTCTAATTAGAAACTTAATTGAATCTACATAATTAAAATAACATTCATAAAATTTTTATAATTAAAAATTAAAACATTCTTAATTTCGGAAATTTTGAAAGCTTAGAAAACACTAAAATAATAAAATACAAAACAAATGGAAACAAAACAAAGAAATCATTTTTAATTTTGCTACATAAGTACTGTTTATATTTTGTGTAGATCCTTCAGATAGTTATTTCATTAACTCATAACCACTTATTAGTTTTATCCCTCAATGATAAAAACTAATTTTATAAGCACATACACAGAGGCTCAGATGATTCTGAACTTCATGTTTTGTTTCCCATTGTTTCATATTCAAATTCTACTACCAATATTAATTTTATTTTTTTAATTTTCTTTTTTCTTTTTTTAAAAAAAGATTTATTTATTATTTTTTCATAAAGAAGGGAAGGGAGAGAGGCAGAGAGGGAGAGAAACATCAGTGTATGGTTGCCTTTCACCTTCCTCCAGCTACAGACCTGGCTGGAGACCTGGCTTGCAACCTGGTTATGTGCCCTGGCTGGGAATTGAGCCAGCGACCTTTGGGTTCACAGGTTGGTGCCTTATCCACTGTGCCACCAGCCAGGGCTGCCAATATTAATTTTATAACAAGTTTTGTTTGAATAAATTCTGTAACATTCATTTTTTTTCTCAATATTTTTTTGCCTATTATTATCTATCTAAATTTTCAGAGAAACTTTGAGTAAAAATGTCAATTAAAAGCATACTTCTAAAAAATAAAAAATAAAAAATAATTAAAAAACCCCCCAAAAATGCATACTTCTAGATTCTGATTGGAATTATTTTAAATATTAATGTTATTTTGGTTAGATTTGATCTATTAACTGTAATATAAATCTTATCTAGGAAGATTATTATGGTACTAATAATTAACTCTTATTGTATGCACCTCAGCTTTTTATAGATGTTTTTATATAGGCCATATGCGTTTCTCTTGTTTATTTCTGGATATTTCACAAATTTTAGGAGCTGTAGTGGTAGGATTTTTTTCTGTTTTATTTTCCAACTAGTAACTGCTTATGATATATAAGACTCATAACTGGACACATGAACCAATATTCTTTTTATTTCTAATTAGTTCTAATTCACATTTTGACTGATATTATAACCTTCAGTTATTTTTATTTGTTATTCACTTTTATATTTTCCTTGGGTATTATAATATTTGTATGATATTATTGGTATAACTTTGTCAATAAATGAAGGCAGCAGAGAGATATAGCAGATCTGTAGGGACTCAGAATGTGTATCACCCATATATGAGCTCCAGTGCAGTTTAACCGTAGGGATACATCAAGCAATTTTGTCACTGTAAGAATATCACAGAATGTACTTCCATAAACCTATGTGGTAAAGTCTGTGCACCAAAGGTATATGGTATAGCCTGTTGCTCCTAGATTACAAGCCTGTACAGCATGTTACTGTACAAAACAACATGAGGTTAAATCAAGCAGAAGAATATATGAGGCATTCAAGAGACATGATAAATGAGAGGTGTATGAATGAGGCTGCTTGCTCATATAACATGGCATAATGTTTTACGGCAAACTTATTTCTAAGTAGGAAAAGTACTCTCTAAAATAAGAATAAAAAGTATAGAATAGTTATTTATTATTATGAGCTATTATGTCTTGTACATAATTGTATGTACTATACTTCTACATGACTGGCAGTGCAGTAGGTTTGTTTACACCAGCATCATCAAAAACTCATTAGTAATATGTTCATAGTGCTACAGTGTTGTGACAGCTATGATGCCACTAGGTGATAGGAATTTTTCAGCTCTGCTGTAATCTTACAGGATGCAATTTGTTGTTGATCTAAATGTTATGTGATATATAAATCTATATTGTGTGTAAAACCATGTTCTCTGGTGTCAGACTGCCTAGATTTGATCATAAATGTGCTATTTATTATCTGATTAATTTTAGGGAAGTTAATTAACCAATTTGCACATCAGATTTATTATCTATAACATGGGGCTATTTTGAGGACTTAAATGAGTGAATAAATGTAAAATGCATTTGGTGGTGCCTAGAGTGTACTATATGCTATATGAGTATTTGCTATTATCATTATTGTTCTCTTACTGAATTTAAGCTTTTGAAATAATTCTTGATTTCAGTATGTCTTTTAAAATGTAGCTCTCTTTAATGCTCATTTGGATATTAGTGACATATTTGAGTCTACCTTTGGCACATGTGATTTGAATTTTGTTAAATCTTTTTTATTATTCTCTTGTTTTATGTCCTTTGAAACATTACTTTTAGTAATTTGGAGGGTATATATGTGCTTTAATTGTTACTAAAAATATTTTTCTGTTAAAAAACTCACTTGCAAATATATTTTTCCAATTATCCCCATGAAGAAACAAATTGATTGTTCTCCTTTTTAAAGCAAAGGAACTTGGACAACATTTGGAATTCTACTTGCATATTTTGTTATTTTTTATCTTAGTTGTTGCTTAAATCATTTTTAACTCATGTATCTTTTTCTTTCAACTATATTTCATTATATTCTATATGTATGTTTTAGCAACTATTTGTATATAATTCTGAGATTAAGTAGTGACAATATTCCTTCCCATATCTTTCATAGCATGATTTACATGTTCATGAGCTTTTTTTTTTTTTTTTTGGCCTTAGTTAACTCTCTGTGACTGAAATATGCCTCCAAGCATTTTATCTTTACTTTAGTATACATGGTTGGTACATTTTTTTTAGCCCTTACATATCTGATAACATATTTCTGTTGTCTTTAGAAGTGAGTGACATTTTGTCTGTATATAGAATTCTTGAGAAGTGCTCTTTCTCCATTAAAAATATGTATTTAATTCCATATGTAATGTTGTGAAGAAGTGACCTAGGCCCATCTGCTGTGTTTTTAAAAATACTTTTTAAGGGCTATTTCTGTAGCTTGATAAACATTCATCAAGATTTGTCTAGGTTTAGTTAATTGTGTCCTATACAGAGTGAAGATTTTTGGTCAGAAGATTTAGATTTTTATTCAGCTTGATAATTTGTTACAGGTGAACTCTGATTAAACTAAAATAATACAAACTCCAGTTCACTGACACAGGTAAAAAAATCAGGGATTTATAAAGCAAATTTATTGAGTTTTTTGGACAAGAAGTAGCATAACATTCTTGTCATCCCCCTATTACAACCCCATCTGCTTTCCAAACCCTGTCCAAGGGCTCAAATGCTCTTTGTCTTTTGGGGCATTATAGATGGGAACTATGATGTAAATGACTTCTTGTTGAAAGATGGAATTCAAAAGGTATGAGTGGGGTTTCATATCTGATTATTCCTTTCATAATATTCCTGATCCACAAATACTTTTCATTTAGACCAAACACTCTGCTAGTTTTTCAGAGTCATTATGATTACTTCAGAAGCCACTCTCTTCTCATTGGCTTGTTTCCTGCTTAGTTTGGCTCACAGAGTGCTTAATTTTTATGGTATATATACTTACCTCATTAGGAGGGGAAAGTTTAACCAGTAACTAAAAATTTTACTGGCTAAATGTACTGACCAAAACAAAATTCTTATAATGCTTAGAGTAATTGTAGTTTGTAAAACTAGCTAATGCTTATTTTCATTTCTTTGTTCTTCTAAGATAATATTCAACAACAACTATTTAATTCAGGAAAGTTTCCTATGCAATATTAAATGCTTTTGTTTCATTCATTTAGGTTTCTTCTATAATAAAATAAATTATTTATATTTTGAATCTCTATAGCTTATGTATTTTCATCATTTTTGACCCTTCTAATATTTTTGGCCCTTTCTGTTTCAATCTTGACTAAGTTTATAAGTTTGTCTGTTATGTGACTTATTAGACTCTTTGCAGTATAGACCTGCCTGACATGTATAAGTTCTAGTGCAATTTAAAATTCTATGAAGCCATTCTTCTTTTACTCCACACATTCATTTAGTGAGTCTGTTGATTTTCTTTTCCTGTAAGAGATTTTTTTCATAGTTCATCTTTACTTATTTTTTGTTGTTGTCCCGAGTGTTTTCTTTAATTTCTTTGAGAGCATAAATCTGTCTACAATTTACATGTTTACTTATATTTACATTAAAAATATGGTCATTACTTCTTACATGCTGCATTGATTTTCTTTTTTTTTTAAATTTTATTGTTGTTGTATTACATCTATCCCCTTTTTGCTCCTCTCTGTCCCCCTTGATTTTCTTTGGTAGGGCATAATATCTTTATAGATAACATTTAGCTTTAAATTAATATATTCTTAAAAGAAAGAAGTTTACCCTGACAATGTATTTGCCAATTAAGTAGCATGGGTTCATTTTTTGGGACCCTATCAATATTCTCTTGTAGGATGTTAAGGCTGGATGGGATAAATTTATTTTAATGACCCAGTAATCTGAAAGAAGTTGGAAACATGGGATATCCAAGCAGGGAAATTTCCTCTGTGTTCGATTTATTTTCTATACATGGGATAATTACTATTCTGTAAGCCAGCTTTCCATAGCTAGGTTTATTTTTTTCCTTTTGGCTTTCCCTCAAAAATACTGTTTGGCTATGTCTGACCTCCTTCCTGGAGCTCCTGCCTGCTGTTTCAGGCAAAAAAACTTATTTCCATGGGAGAGTCAGATTCCTAACTCATTTCATTCACCAAAATAAACTCCAGATGGTTTAAAAATTTACATGTAAAATGTAAAACTTTATGAGTACTCAAAAATGTGAAAACATTTATACATTCTTTGGGTGGCAATGTACATTTTAAATCCAATAGAAGGATAAATTTAATTATTGATAAATTTAACAATTAAAAAATGTATAACATCTGTATGTGAGAACCCCAATCCATATACATATGGTAAATAAAAATATTTATAACATGATTGGATGGTCAATGAGTGATTCCTTAAGTGTAAGGGTTTTGTAAACATATAAGGAAAATATGAAAATCCTAAGAGAAAAATGAGCAACACTAAGAGATAATTTATAGAAAAGAAAATAAAAGTGGCCAATAAGAACATGAAAAAATCTTCCCATATCAGTTTAACAAATTAATGTAAATTATAGTGTGAGTTATAATTTTACATATAATGTTAATAAATATAAAGGAAAAGTAACAATGCTTACCCAGTACATCATGATCATGGAAATTTCTCTTTCCATGATATTCTTTAAAAAATTTATATGTATTTTTGTTTTTAATCCTCATTAGAGGATGTAATGAGACAGAGGGACAGAGAAAGAGACAGAGAGAATGGACTGGTTGCCTTCCTTACCCTTCTTGATTGGGGATTGAACCCACAATCTAGGTATGTGCCCTGACAAGGGATTTAACCTTTAACCTTTTGGTGTATGGCACAATATTCCAATCAACAGAGCCATGGGTCCAAGGCAAAGACATTATTCTTTTGAGTGGTTGCATACATAGTCTTTCATGGTTTAGATGTAGCATGATTTATTTCCCCATTGATGGATAGTATATTATTTCCTTTTCTTTTGCCACTAAAATAAATTCTACAATAAACATCATTTTAAATATGTATAAGTGATGTCTATTACATCCATAGCATAAATTACCAAGATTCAATTGCTACAACTTAAAGGAATTCAGAAGCAATCACATTTTACCAACAGGGTATGAAAATGCTTTTCTCTTATCTCTAATTTTCTCTAATACTGTATATTATCATTCTTTAAAAATTTCCCCAACCTAATGGGTAAGAAATTGAATAATAATGCTCTAATTTTAATATTGGATATTCATATTTCTTATTCAGATTATATTTTTGCTTGTTTTAGTATTTCTCTTATCTACAGGATGTACTCGATCAAGTAGCAACATTTTAGTAAAATAAATAGCATACCGCAAAAGTGTTATATTTTGAAATGAATTTATTCTTAACGTAAATACATAAACATAGTCATTGTTTTTAAAATTGTTCAAAAAAGTTGCCATTTGCTGCAATAATAGATTAGATTCGACTTCGGAATCTTGAGCACACTTTAACTTTTCTTTATCCATGGACATCGTAATGTTTTTTTAAAAATATTTTTTAATTTTTATTCTGTTACATTCATCTCATTTCCCCCCTCTGCTCTCCGCTTCTTCTTCCCTCCCCCACTGTCAATCCCATGTGTTGTTTGTGTCCATGGGTCATCAATGCTAGTTCCTTGACTAAACTGTTCCCCATCCTTGCCTTATTCTACCCCTGCCCCACCCCTTCCCCTCTACACACTGAAAGCACATTCCCTGTATTCATGTCTCTGGTTTTGTTTTGTTTGTTTGTTCATTAGTTCCCTGTATTAATTGATAACATGTGGTATTTAATTTTTGCTGCCTGGCTTATCTCACTAAGCATGCTACTCTACAGTTCCACCCATGCTATTGCAAATTGTGGAAGTTCTCCCTTTCTTTCTGCTGCATAGAACTCCATTGTGTAAATGTACTACAGTGTTTTAATCCATTCATCCACTGAAGGGCACTTAGGTTGTTTCCAGCACTTGGCTATTGTAAACAGTCCTGCTATGAACATGCGGGTGCATAGGTTCTTCTGAATTGGTGTTTCAGGATTCTTTGGGTATAATCCTAGCAGTGGAATCACTGGGTCATAAGGCAGTTCTATTCTTAGTTTTCTGAGGAAATTCCATATTGTCTTCCATAGTAGCTGCACCAGTCTGCATTCCCACCAGCAGTGCATCAAGGTCCCCTTCTTTCCACACTCTCACCAACACTTGCTGTTTGTTGACTTGTTGATGATGACCATTCTGACAGGTGTGAGGTGGTATCTCATTATAGTTTTAATTTGCATCTCTCTGATGGCTAGTGATGTTGAGCATTCTTTCATGTGCCTATGGGCCCTTTGTATATCTTCCTTGAAGAAGTGTCTGTTCAGGTCCTTTGCCCATTTTTAAATTGGGTTGTTTGTCCCCCTGGTGTTGAGTCATATTAGCTCTTTATGTATTTTGGAGATCAAACCCTTGTCTGAGGTGTCATTGGCAAACATATTTTCCCATAAGGTTGGTTCTTCTTTCATTTTCTCTATGTGTTCTTTGGCTGAGCAGAAACTTTTCAGTTTGATGCAGTCCCATTTGTTTATTTGTTCCTTTATTTCCCTTGCTTTGGGAGATATTTCAGTGAAAATTTTGCTGTATGGGATATCTTCAATTTTTCTTTGCTTGTGTTGTCCTCTTATGTTTAAGTCTTTTATCCATCTTGAGTTTATTCTGGTGTATGCTGTAAGTTGGTGGTCTAGTTTCACTTTTTCGCATGTGCCTGTCTAGTTCTCCCAACACCACTTGTTGAAGAGGCTATTTGTACTCCATTTTATGTTCCTTCTCCTTTTGTCAAATATTAGTTGCCCATAAAGTCCTGGATTTATTTCTGGGCTCTCTATTCTGATCCATTGATTTGTTTGTTCTTGTGCCAGTATCAGACTGTTTGGTTACTATGGCTTTGTAATATAGCTTGATATCTGGTATTGTGACTCCTGCTTTCTTCTTCTTTTTCAGGATTGCTGTAGCTATTTAGGGTTGTTTTTGACTCCATATGAATTTTTTAAGTGTTTAATTCAGTGAAATATGATGTTGGTATTTTAATAGGGATTGCATGGAATTTGTAGATGGGTTTGGGTAGTATGGACATTTTAATGATGTTAATTCTTCCCAACCATGAACATGGTATGTGCTTCCGTTTATTTGTATCTTCCTTAATTTCTTTCTTCAGTGTTCTGTAGTTTTCTGAGTACAAGTCCTTTACTTCCTTGGTTAAGTTTATTCCTCAGTACTTTATTTTTCTTGTTGCTATGGTAAATGAGATTTGATTTCTAGCTTCTATCTCTGATGTTTCATTGTTGGTGCATAAAAATGCCTTATATTTCTGGATATTGACTTTGTATCTAGCTATTTTGCCAAATTCAATTATTAGGTGGAGTTGTTTTTTAGTGGGAATCTATAGGGTTTTCTATGTACACTATCATGTCATCTGCAAATAACGATAGTTTCACTTCTTCCTTTCCAATTGGGATGTCTATGATTCTTTTTTCTTGTCTGATTGCTGTGGCAAGAACTTCCAAGACTACGTTGAATGGAAGTGGAGAGAATGGACATCCTTGCCTTGTTCTTGATCTTAAGGGAAAGGCTTTCATTTTTTGCTCATTGAGTATGATGTAAGCTTCAGGTTTATCATATATGGCCTTTATTATATTGAGGTATGCTCCCTCTATTCTCATCATGCTGAGGGTTTTTATCATAAAAGGGTCCCGTACTCTATTAAATGCTTTTTGACATCTATTGATATGATCATATGGTTTTTGTCTTTCATTTTGTTGATGCAGTGTATTACATTTATTGATTTTCGAATGTTGTACCATCCTTGCATCCCTGGGATGAAGCCCACTTGGTCATGGTGTATAATTTTTTAAAATATTGCTGAGTCTGGTTTGCTGATATTTTGTTGAGAATTTTCACATCTAAGTTCATCAGAGATATTGGCCTGTAGTTTTCTTTCTTTGTTGTGTCTTGACCTGGTTTTGGAATTAGAATAATACTGGCTTCATAAAAAGAGTTTGGGAGTCTTCCTTCTTAGATTTTTTTGGAGTAGTTTGAGGAGAGTTGGAGTTAGTTCTTCCCTAAATGTTTTGTAATATTCGCCTGTGTAGCCATCTGGACCAGGACCCTTGTGCACTGGGAGATTTTTGATTACTTCTTCAATTTCACTAGTTGTTATTGGTCTATTCAGGCTTTCTGCTTTTCTGGATTCAGTTTTGGTAGATTATACATTTCCAGAAATTCATCCATTTCATCCAGGTTGTCAAATTTCTTCTTATCAAGTTGTATGTAGTAATTTTTACAATCCTTTGTATTTCTGTGGTATTTGTTGTAACTTCTCCTTTGTCACTTCTGATTTTGTTTACTTGGGTCCTCTCTTTTTTTCTCTTGATGAGTCCTGTTAGTGGTTTGTCAATCTTGTTTATCTTTTTGACGAACCAACTTCTGGATTTGTTGATCCTTTGAATTGTGCTTTTACTTTCTCTGTTGTTTAATTCCACTCTGACCTTGATGATTTTCTTCCTTCTGCTTGGTCTGGGCTTTGTTTGCTGTTGTTGTTCTAGTTCTTGAAGCTTCATGGTTAGGTTGTTTATATGAGTTTCTTTATTCTTTTCAGGTAGGCCTGTATTGCTATGAATTTCCCCCTGAGGACTGCCTTTGCTGTGTCCCATAGGTTTTGGGGTATTGTGAATTCATTTTCATTTTTTTCCAGATACTTTTTGACTTTTTTTGATCTCATTATTAACCCATTCATTACTTAATAGCATGTTATTCAGTCTCCATGAGTTGTATTGTTTCTGGATTTTTCCTTGAGATTGGTTTCTAGTTTCAAGCCATTGTGATCTGAGAAGATGCTTGGTATGATTTCCATTTTCTTGAATTTGTGGAGGCTTGTTTTGTGTCCTACCATGTGGTATATCTTGGAGAATGTTCCTTTTGCATTAGAGAAGAATGTGTATTTTGCCTCTTTGGGGTAAAAAGTTCTGTGTATGTTAGTTAGGTCCATTTCATCTAGAGTGTTGTTCAATGGTATAATATCCTTGGTGATTTTTTGCTTGGAAGATCTGTTTGTTGTTGATAATGAGGTATTGAAATCCCCTGCTATTAGTATGTTACTGTTTATATCCTTCTTGAAGTCCTCCAAGATTTTCCCTATGTATTTGGGTGCTCCTAGGTTTCATGCATATATATTTATAAGGGTTATGTTTTCTTGATGGATTGTTTACTTAAGTATTATGAAATGTCTTTCTTTATTTCCTCTTATGTCCTTCATTGTGAAATCTGTTTTGTCTGATATAAGTATTGCTACCCCAGCCTTTTTTTTCCTGTCCATTTGCTTGAAATATATTTTTCCATCCCTTTACTTTCAATCTGTGTTGATCTTTTGTTCTGAGGTAGGTCTCTTGCAGACAGCATATATGTGGGTTATGTTTTCTTATCCATTCAACTACCCTATGTCTTTTTATTGGTGCATTTAAGCTGTTTATGTTTAAGGTTATTATTGAGAGGTACTTTTTCATGGACATTTTTTCCCCTTTGCTCCTGTATTCCTCTGTCTCTCTTTGTTTCTTCATCTTTTTTTTTTTTTTAAGCAGGCCTTTTAGCATCTCTTGCAGTGCTGGTTTGGTGGATGTGTATTCTTTTAGCCTTATTTTTTTCTGCAAAACTCCTTATTTCACCTTCCATTTTGAATGAGAGCCTTGCTGGGTAGAGTATTCTTGGTTGCAGGCCTTTGTTTTTCATTACTTGGAGCATTTTTTGCCATTCCTTTGTGTTTTGTATTGTTTCTGTTGAGAAATATTTTGATAACCTTATCAGAGCTACCTTATATATTCTTTGCTGTTTCTCTCTTGAAGCTTTTATGATTCTGTCTTTGTCTTTGAAGTTTGCCATTTGAATTATGATATGTCTCGGAGTAGGCCTGTTTGGGTTCATCTTCATTGGGACATTCTGTGCTTCCTGAACTTGAGTGATCCTTTCACTCACCGTTTTAGGGAAGTTTTCTGTCATTACTTTTTAAAACAGGTTTTCTAACCCTTGCTTCTCTTCTTCTGGTATCCCTATGATACAGATATTGTTGCTTTTCATGTTGTCCTATATCTCTCTTAAAACCTCTTCATTCTTTTTTTAGTCTTTTTTCATTTTGTTGTAATGTCTGGTTATTTTTCTCTCTGTTATCCTCCAATTCGCTGATCTGGTCCTCTGCTTCATCTAACCTGCTTAGAATTCCTTCTGTTGTGTTCTTCAGTTCTGAGGTTGTGTTCTTCATTTTCTCCTAGTTCTTACTGATGGTTTCTATGTCCTTTTTAATGCGAGTGTAATTTTCCATAAATCCCTTGTAGTTTCCCTGGAGTTTGTAATTTTCTTTTTTTTTAAATGGTGGAACTTAATCTTCATTTACAGGACACTGTAAGATATGACATTCCACACAGAAATATGAAATTCATTGAGAGGAGAAGTTTCATTCAGTATGTACAATTTGGAACTGTTTAAATACAATTTCATTGTAAAAAATGCTACAATAACAAACCACATTTAAAAAGAGTTCTTCTTAGTAGAGAAATAGTAAGACAAACTTATACCCTAATACACAACAAACAACATTTAATGCCTCAGCTGTATGGTCTAAAAGTTGAAATTCCCAGGGGTGCCATCCTGAACTTGGAACGTATAGCCATCAGAGGTAGTTTCTGGCACAACATTTTGATCTTCCTTTTCCTCTACAGAGAAGTACATCTCAATCAATTTAATGAAACTTTGTATACAGATTAATTTTTGTGGTTTTGTAGAACTTCAATTTTGTCTAACCCTCCACATTCTTCAATTCTTATACTAAGTTTCTCAGTTTCACCTAATTTCTCAGCAGCCTGGAAGATATTTGAAAAGGCATCCAGAATAACCAGAATGATTAACCAGCATCTAACGTGGGTTCAGGGTTCTTGTTGCGACAAAGGTTTGAAAGTGTCCAGGTAAGATTACGCAAGTAACCACA
The DNA here is from genome assembly GCA_004026585.1 of Noctilio leporinus. Lineage (NCBI taxonomy): Eukaryota > Metazoa > Chordata > Mammalia > Chiroptera > Noctilionidae > Noctilio > Noctilio leporinus. The sequence continues at coordinate 1,120 of PVIW01014879.1, read as the reverse complement.
TGCTAAAGATGACACATCAGGAACTGCAAGAAGAGCCAGCAGTGGGTCAACAGCACCATACTTGATAACCAAATCTCGGAAAACTGACCCATCACCTGTGCTGTTTCCTAGAGTCCACACAGCTTGTTTGCTATTGCGAGTGTGGGGACATGCCAGCAGAGAAATGAATGCCAGGATAGCACCTCCAGAACAGCCTTGGTCTGTTCTGATGTCCCAGAAGCAATGTTTGTGAGGGCCCAGGCTGATTTGAACTGAATGGAACTACAATCAGTTCTGCCCAAGAGGGACACAAATTTTGGAATCAACCAGCCCGGATTATGTTGTCTATGGGTGGCTATTTTTCCCTAGAAAGCAGTTTCCTTGCAGCCCGAGTAGCTTGGAGCTGGCTTTCCACGTTGTTGCTATTTATACCTTTGACAATGTCCTCAACAGACCAATTTATAGTGCCCTGGTTGTTGCAGTTTTCCTGCAGCAGAGAAGTAGCTTCGTCAGGGAACAAGGTCACATTTCTCTTTTTCAGCATCTGCTCAACCTTCTTAGCTTTTCTCAGCTCCACATTAACCTCTATTCTGTGATGCCTCATTTCTCTGTTGTCTTTCCCCTTGTTCTTAAATCTGTTAAGACAAGCAACTGGTGAATTAGCATTCTCGTTGGTGGACATGGTTATGAGACAAAGAGACAAAGCACAGCAGGCTTAGGCTTTTCACGGGAGAAGCAGCAGGGCAGAATAGGCCATGGTTTGGTTGCTCTGAAAACATCCACCATATATCAGCATGAAGACCATGTGGCTAGAGTTTGTAATTTTCTTTGAGTTCTGTGAGTTCATGGAGCTTTCTTATAGTGATTTCTTTGAATTCCATGTTTGATAGCTTGCTAGTTTCTATTTCAGTTGTCAGTCTGTCTGGTGATTCCTCCTTTCCTTTTGGTGATAGACTGAGTCTTTTTTTATTTTTTTAATTTTATTGTTGTTGTATTACATCCATCCCCTTTTTGCTCCCCTCTGTCCCCCTCCCCACCCACCCTTTCCCCCCAAAGTCAATCCCACCTGTTGTCCATGTCCATGGTTCCTTTATACTAGGTTCTTGTCTAAGCTGCTCCCCTTCTTTGCTTCTGCCTCCCC
>PVIW01014878.1:0-21761 GCA_004026585.1 Noctilio leporinus | reverse complement strand
AAAAAAAAAAAAAAAAAAAAAAAAAAAGGAAGAAAAAAAGAAAAAGGAAGAAAGAAAAGAATAAAGAAAGGGTTTAGGTGGCTGGGAAGGGGAGGAATACTTAGATTGAGGACTGGGAATGGGTTGTAGCCAGAGGGTGAGTAGACCTTAAAACAAGAGTAGGGGGAGGGTCTTGGGTATATAGGTGGATTGAGATAGGGGAGGATTAACAATATGTGAGAATTAACTTTTGAAAAGGATATGTTACGGATTAATAGTTCATGTAGCTCTTGGTGTAACTCAGGTGCTTGAGATTAGCAGCCATCCATTTCCTGAGGCTTCCTCTTTTTCTTGGTCAGGTCTCTGCAGTCTACAGTCTAGCTGGTCTTGGAGTGGCAGGGCCTATGGTTGTCACAGTCAGGGCTGATTCTGAGTGTCAGCCCCCAGGTAGGCTGGGCCTCCAGTAGCCTAGCTGGGTTTTAGGGTTGCTGTTGTTCTGGGGCCCTCCCTTTTCTTCCATTTGAAGTCCAGCAGGGTGCCCCCTCCAACTCCTGGTGGAGCTTCCTGCCTGTGATGGGCAGCTGGCACCCCTGCAGGGTGGCCTACAACCTTGCTGGCTCCTGTGATGACTGGTCCTGCCCTTGTAGCTCCCGGAGGAGATAGCCCCCATCAACCAACAGTGCCCGTGGTCTGCCAACACTGCCCAGCTCCCCCGGGCGAGGGCCAATCCTCTAAGCAGACCAGCTCTCCAAGGAGTCCTTCAAGCTGCCTCTGTGATGTGCACCCTCCCAGAGTGTCTGTAGTGCGGCCTTTGTCACTGGCAATGGGTGGGTCAGTTGCCCCAGCTACAAGTTCCCAGCTAACAGTTTGGAGTTTCCTTGGGAGCCTGGGGGCCTGTGTGGGTGAGCGGGGCTGGGCCCCCCCTCTCACAGGGGCTTCAAGCTGCTGTTTCCCTGGTGGCCCAACAGCACTGTTTTTGGCCCTCTTGCCCCTCTGGCCAGTGCACTTCCCTGGTCTCCAGCTCCTGTCCTGCTCCTGCTCCGGCTCCCCTGAGGACTCTTCTCTGCCTCTGTCCCAGTGAGGAGCTTCCTCTCCCTGTTGCCTCTCACACAGTCCCTCCCCTGCAGGAGTTCAATTCTTTGTTCCCTCTGGTGTTTGCCCTTGCTGCCCACACTTCACTGCTCAGACTTCTAGTCACCAGGGAGCCTGGAGCTGCCTTCAGTTAAAGACTCCCCTCTGGGCAGAGCCGCCACTGCCCAGAGCCAACCTCGGCCTGCCAGCAGGTTTGGAACTGTCTCACCTGCTCTCCTGTTGGTCTCTGCTCCCTCTGCGCTGTGATTCCCTGAGTCCAGATGCTGACCCCTCCAATTCTTAGCGACCTGAAGACGTTTCATGCTCCCTACCCTATCATCCAGCTGCTCTGCTACTCGAGAACACCATCAGCACTGCTCTCTACTCTGTTGCTGTCTTTGATCTTCCCCATTTAATTTTTAAGAATGTAATTTGTGACCTTTAAAATAATTGAAAGCTTATAGTGGTGGTGGGAACCAGGTAGGTATCTGAGCCAGGTTGGGCCACTTCCAGTCCTGCTTTTCCTCCCCTTCCATTTTGCTGGGGGCTCATGCTCCCATAGTACCAGACTTGGAAGGAGTCCAGTCTGGAGTGAGGAAGCTCTATCTTGCCAACACTAAGAAGGCATGTGTTGTTTTCAAGGATAGGCTGTAATAGGAGTTTGTGAGTTTAAGTAATAGATGATTCCTTTTGTTTGGTGTATAGAACACATGAGGCTCAAGATGTAAAGAAGATTGAGAAATACCATGGTTAACCTATGCAACATATGGTAGCCAAGGAATCCCGCAGTGCTGCCATGGCAATGGACCACTGGTTTGAAACAAAGACATTTGCCATGTTCTTTTTTTTAAAGTCATTTTTATCTTTCAATTACAGTAGAAATATATTATTATATTACTTCCAGTTGTACACCCTAGTGATTAAACATTACATAACTTACTGATTATTCTGATAAATCTTGCACTCATCTGACATCATAAAAAGTTATTAGAATATTATTAACTATATTTCCTATGATATATTTTATATTCCCACAACTATTTGGTGACTACCAGTTTATACTTCTCACCTTTGTCACTCATCCTTTCAACCCTTCTCCCATGTGGCAACTGTGAAAATATTTTCTGTATCTATGAGTCTGTTTCTGTTCTACATGTTCATTTAAAAAAAATTTAATTCATTTTTTTAGAGAGAGGGGAAGGGAGGGAGGAAGAAAGGGAGAGAAACACCAATGTATGGTTGGTTGCCATACATCTGCCTCCATCTGAGGAACTGGCTGGAGACCTGGCTTGCAACTGGGTACATACCCTGACTGAGAATGGAAATAGTGACATTTGGGTTCACAGGCCAGTGCTCAATCCACTGAGCCATACCAGCCAGGTGCATGCATGTTCAGTTATTTTGATGTTTAGATTCTATCATTGATAGAGACATGTACTTATTGCCATTTTATTGTTCATATTTTTAATACATGTTTAAAAGGTTTTATTTATTATTCTTAGAGAGAAGGAAAGGGAGACAGATGGAGAGGGAGAGAGACATCCATGTGTGGTTGCTTTACACCTGCCTCTAGCTATGGACCTGGCTGGAGACCTGGCTTGCAACCTGGTTATGTGCCCTGGCTGGGAATCAAAGCAGCAATATTTGGGTTTGCAGGTCGGCACCTATCCACTAAGCCATCAGCCAGAGCTTTTAAAGTTTTTTCTGTGCTGTTCTAATTGGGTGTTGTTTTGCTTCTTTATATTCCAAATCACTGATTTTATTCTCAGCTCCATTTATTCTACTGTTGATTCCCGGTAAATTATTCTTTATTTCAGCTAGTATATCCTTCATGACTGGCTGATCTTTTTTATGCTGTTGAGGTTCTCACTAAGTTCATTGAGCATCTTTATAACCACTGTTTTGAACTGTGCATCTAGTAGGTTGCTTGTCTCTATGTTGTTTAGTTCTGCTTCTAGAGTTCCTTCTTTTGGGATTTTTGTTTTGTTTTGTTTTGTTTCCTCATTTTGGCAGCCTCCCTGTGTTTGTTTTTGTATCAAATATCTCCCAGGGTTGATAGAGTGGCCTTTATGTAGCAGGTGTTCTGTAGGATGTACAGAAGACATCACAGCCTCATTAATCACCCAAGCTGGGCCCTCGAACTGAGCCCCTCCAATGTGGCTCTGTGTACAACTTCCTTTTTAAGTTGAGCCTTGATTTCTGTTGGCAGAAATGAATGAGAAGGATTTACCTTTAGGCCAATCAACTGTAAGGGTTGGCTGTGACCATTGACCACAGACCTCTGACCACCATGGATGATCAGCTATACTATAGGGGTCCACCCTATAGAGTAGGACTTAGTTCTGCAGGGCTCTGGTGCCCACTAATTCTTCTCCTTGACTATGTCTCTTGTGGATGTGGTTGTGTGGTGCTTCAACATGGTCTGAAGCTGTCCACTGGATGTCCTGGCTCTGGGGCATCCCAGGTGCTGCAGACCAAAGTCATTCACCAGTGTTCTGCCTAGGACCACCCGGAATAGAGTACAAAGTGATCTGTAGATGCTGCTACTTGTGCTTGCTTGGAGGTATCCACACATGGTCATCCTGTGAACCAAGGCTGGCTGCTGCTAGTTCCAGGCCTGGGATCACTTAACCAGATGTGCAGGGCATGTGAAGGCCAGATGATATTTATTTGAGAGAATTTAGAAAAATCTAAAACTTGAGTCTGGACAAGCCATTTGTATGGGAAAGCCACTGGATACAGCTTGGGTGGGCCTGAAAGTTGGGTGGTACAGGGCCTCAGGAAACCACCAGGATGGGACAAACAGGGTGGACAGAGATGATGGAGTCTCAGATATGGTGCTTGCATGCCATTTCTGTGTTGAGTAGGGCTCATCAAAGGAAAAAGGCCTCTGTTCACATTTTTGTCTGGGATAATGCTGCCCTCCCCAGCTTTTGCTCTGATGCCAGACAATCCAGTTCCTCCCCTAATGTCTCTGGTGCCTTTTAAGCTTGTACTCCAGCACTGGAACTCAGAGAGAGTGAGCCAAGTAAGTCTGTGCATGGGCCCTTTTAAAGAAAGTGCATAGGAATCCAGTAGCCTTCTCTCTCCTCAGCCTCAATCCACACTGGTTTTTACAGCCAAAAGTTATGGACTCTTCTCTTCCTAGCACTGCAATCCTGAGCTGGGTGACCTGGTATGGGGCTGGGAATCCTTGTTCATCAATGGGGACCTCTACAGATGAGATTTTTTACCCAATTTTTATTTGCCACACCTGGGTGTGGGACCATCCCATTCTATGTCTCCACCACTCCTACCAGTCTTGATTTAGCTTCTTTAATTTCCTAGTTGTAGGACTTCTATTCAGCCAAGTTTTTGGTGGTTCTGAATGATGGTTGTTCTGCAGTTTAGTTATAATTTTGATATGATTGTGGGAGGAGGTGAGTACCACATTTGTCTACACTGCTATCTTGATTAGAAGTCTTTTGCCATGTTTTTAGAAAGTAATTATCTTTTGAATTTGAGAAAATGTTTGGACAGAAAATACTTTATGTAATTAAGTGGGCTATTCAGAAGCCTAGAGATTATTATTATTATTATTATTTTTTAAAACAAGACACATTTATTTTTCACACTTCGGCATGCTGGCAACTTCTATATCAGTGTCTAGTGAAAGAGCCCACTTCCTCCTTCATAGACAGATAGCTGTCTTTTTGCTGTGCCCTCAGGTGGTGGATGGGGTGGGGAAGCTCTCTGGGGTCTGGAAGGATACTAATCCTATTATGAGGCCCCACCCTCATAACTCAATCACTAGAGATTATTTTTTGTACTTTGTTTTTAAATTTTATTTTAGAGAGGTAGGAATGTACATGCTTTCAGTTAGAAGTCTTTATTTTATTTTAGGTCATGAAATTTGTGCAATTGATAACCAATAAATATAAATATGGTAATTAACTGTGCATAGCATATACCTGATAATGTAAATCAGTATAATATCAATTTTATCTAATAGTATGCTTTATTTTGAACTTTCTAAATTTAAACTATATTTTTAAGTACAAGGAATTCATAGTATTAGTAACTTGTTGAGTGGACTTTGAATGTAACTTTCAGTGCTTAAAACACATGAACTAAATGATCACTGCTCAATTGAAGCTACCATATTACAGAACATTTATCATCTATTTCACCAGTATAGTTTTTCAGATGGGGTAAGAGTTATGTGAGCTGTTGAAACTTTGCATACCTCTTTGACACCCTATCCATCTCTCTAGTTAACCAAGGTATTAAGCATGACTGCTACAACTATTATATTTTCTATTAAGCCAGAAATGTGATGTTATTTAATATCTATCTTATATTTGTCACCACTTAAGTGTAATGTTCATATGTTAATTCTTACATTAAAATGGTTTTTGGTTAAAAAAATTGAAAACAAATGGGCTATAATAGGACTTCTTATGTATATTCTGAAGTATGTTTAATGGTAGAACATGATAATGATTAAGTATTTGATCTCCTGGAAATTTCATTATGGTTATGGGTATCAGTTGTGAAGTTGCTCAGATATCTTATGGTGGCAATAGGGGCATATGGGGGAAAAACCCTGCTCTCAGGTGATTTATTTTCTGTATTCACTCTCCCCTTCTCAGGAACCAGTCAATGTTTACAGATCAATTTTTTGTTGCACGTAGAAGCCCTTAGCACTTTGTAGTCTTCAACTCTGTTTCCCCTCTGCTACCTTTTAGACTGAGAAGAGGAAGGAGTTACAGGGCACAATTGGGATTTGCTTGTAGCACTTTAGAAAGTGGTGAGATGTGAAGATGATAAGGTGATTGGAGCATCCTCAGGGAAATATATATTTTTAGTTTTACTTTATTAAAAAAAATATTTTATTTATTTATTTTTAGAGAGAGGGGAAGGGCAGGAGACAGGGAGGGAGAGAAACATGAATGTGTGGTTGCCTCTGGCACATTCCCAACTGGGACTTGGCCTGCAACCCAGGCATGTGCCCTGACTGGGAATATGAACAGGTGACCCTTTGGTTCATAGGTTGGTGTGGTGCTCAATCTGCCGAGCCACACCAGCCAGAGCAGGGAAATATTTAGATGAAATCTCTGAGAATATGATTCAACTCAAGGAAAAAATGCAACAGAAATTATTCTTTGGTTTCTGTTCAGCTTGAATCTGAGGACAAACTTATTGAAAGCAGGTTGCTTACTTAGCAGTTAAAGGTCTGAGTAAAACAGTGGAACTTAAAGCTTCTCAGAAGTGACATTTTCATCAATGACATTAAGAATTTATTGAAGACCTGAAGGACATATAAGAATAAAACTAGGAGGGGATGGGTGTAATACAACAACAATAAAATTAAAATAAAAAAAAAAGAATAAAATTAGGAAAAAGATAAAGAGAATGTACCTGTGGGACAGGGTGAGGTATATTTGGAAGATGGGAACAGCTTGGAGGGGTGGGGTCAGGAGTTCTCAGAAGAATGCAATGATCTATACAAACCTGTGTGGGAGGAAAAAATATTGTAAAAATTAACCAGAAAGGCTTCTTTGTTCCTATTGTACTAAATGAGCTTTATCTTTCATATATATTTGAACAATAGGTAGGCATGTTGAGAATGGAGGAGCCCTAACTGATAAAGGTACTTAGTCTTTTTTATTCTGTTGCCATTGAAAAGTTGAATTAAACTACGGACTCTGGGCCCAGCATTTTAGTATGATTAAAAACATTCATTACATTTCTCTTATAAAAGCAGCCTCCCTAAAGCATGAAAAAATGTTAAAAATGCATTCATATTAAAGTCTGATTCTTTTTCTTTAAATTGGAAAACATGAAAGCATGTTAAATTTTTTCCAATGAACAGTAATTAGAGTAATAAAAAATGTGTTGGTAATAAATGTCTAGAGGAAACATGACTGTGTCTCACATTTTTAGTTTTTCTTTTTTTTCTGATGAAAACAACACTTGATGATAACCTGATCATGATTAAGTTTATAGGATTAAGTTTATAGGATCATAGTAAGTTTATAGGAAGTAAAATCCATGGACATTAACTTGGCCTCAAAGTAATAACTTCACAGCCCTACATTTTATGAAAGGGAGAAGAAAATCTTTTAAATATATGATTACTTAGACTTTGTTCATAAGTTATTGGTTTCACTTGTATGTTTGCATGTCTTTGTTTCTTTTTGTGCCATTTTATTTCTTGGTATCAGCTTTACCAGAAATCTTTTAGGCAAAGAAAGGCAATATGTAAATTATCCAATTTTCCCTTAGGTTTTCAAAGTTCTGGTTCAAGTTTTAAGATGGATAAAGGTTCCTTTTTAGAATATTATTATGTGTTATTGTGTAGGACAGTTTTTTAGTAACGAAATCAAGGAAGGTGTGGTTACAGTCCTAACTACAATTTAAAAGATAGGTACAGATGTTTACTGTTGGATTTATATAGACCATTAGTTAAATATCAACTCATAAGAAACAAACACCTGATGTTAGTGGGTTAACACAATGTTAGTTTTTCTCTCATTCATGCAAAGTTCAAATACCTCCTTTGGTAGACGCAATAATGCCCTCAAGGCCTTTGAGATGAAGGCAAGAAATAATGAATAAATGACAAAAGACACATTCGTGTTTCTAATGGTAAGAAATAACTTGACTTACCATATGAGCCAGAAAGCCTAGGGTGGAAGTGAACAAATTGAAATAATTAAGTTCATGATCTTAATGAAAAATTTTTGCCTTGATTTTTCAGCATGACTGATGAACTGTGTTGAGCCATGAGCATCAGCCTTGCTTACTGCTGGGTTCAGCACGGAGGAAGTTAACTCCAGAGGGAACATTTGAGTAGATGTTGTGAGCCGTGAAATATTACTTTCCCAAATTTTACCAGATGAGTTCTGAATACCAGATGGTGCCACCTCATTTGTACTTTTACAAATATACAATTCTTTTATTTTTTAAAAGAAGAAATAGGGATTATTTTGGTTCCACAAGAATGTATAAAAATTATTTTATTTTGCGGCAGTCTTGCCTCAACCTACTTTCGCCTATAAGCCTTATTAACAACATACATATGTAAAAAGATTTTTAATAGTACTTTTCTAAAAATAGCCCTATGTGTCTCATGTTATAAAATAATATATATTTATACCAAAACATTTAGAATATACAGAAAAGTAAATGAATCACCATGCTGACTTAGAAAATGTTCACTATTTGGTGCATACCTTCCTATAAATATATTGATGCATCTTTTGCAAGATCTGAGCTTTAAAAATATTTTTACCTGTACCCAAGATGCTATATTAAACAAAAATCTATGGACTCTATGATCTTCTTATCAACCACTTATATCTATTTCATGATAGGACACTCCTGGGCATGCAATTGCTCATCCTCGAATCTAGTAGTCATTTTTGGTACCTTCCTCTCCCTCACCTCCCACATTCAATCTGTTACCAAGTCTCATTGATTCCACCCATATTTATCCACTTCTCTTCATATCCACTGCCACCATCTACTTACTGGCCCATGCACATATTTCTTTCTGCCTGCAATGCTTTCCTTCCTCCATATTCCTCCACCTTACATTCCCAAGGCTACTTTATTGCTCATAATGACCTAATTAAAAACTACTTGCTTTTTAGATTTCATTTTTGGGTATCATTTTTTTTTCTAGGTAAACTTTTCTGGTAACTCATTCAGACTGAATTCTTTTTGTATGTTTTCTTAGCACCATATACATACCTCTATTATAACAGTTATCACCTGTTCACTTGTCTGTATGCCTCACTGTGTTCCTAGTGCTTAGCAAATGCCCTTGCAGGTGACCAATACACATTGTTGAATGGATGAATGAACATAGTAGGAAATTGGGTTAAATGGGGAAATGAGATCTATTTTAGTCTCTGAGAACCATATTGATTTTTGAGAAAAGGAGTGATGGAGAAATGCATGACTTTAGACCTTATAGCATTAGGGAGCACAAATTAAAAATAAATGAGATAAGTTAAAGAGTATTGCTAGAAGATTGTTGCTTGATCTAATGTTGAAGTGAGAACATGATTTTTGTTATTAGGACTAGGAAGGTATAAGCTAAGGCCCGATCCTAGTCATGCTGGGGTTAAGTAATACAAATAGACCTGTCAGGGGCCCCTCCCAAAGAGCTCAGAGAGGCAATTTCAAGGGAAGAAATGATGGTCACAGGCTGGAAAGACACTTTAAGCGAAACAAGTGGCAGATTGCTAATGCTAGCCCCTTTCTGTCCCACCACCAGCAATGGAATCACTTAAGCTGAACTCTTTCTGACAGGGTTACACAAACTTCTTCCCAGGGGAGGGGATCTCCCTGCCTGTCTGGCCAGTGTTTTTATTCTCCCAAGAGCTGCTCTTTGGTTTTCTTAGTTTGAATTTTAGCATGGACTAGTTGCAGTAATAATATAAGGAACTGCACATAACACAATCTGTCATCCAAAATGTTGAGAAATAGAGCCAGGAGGTTAATTTCTGGTGTTTGCAAATACTGAGGAAACACTTCAAAAACAACATACGTATCTGTATGTAGGTCATGAAATGGATCATAGTTATAAACAATAACGTTTTTGAATAGAAAGAAAATGTCAATGTGGAATCATAATTAATTAGCAAGTATTTGAAGTCTGCTCACATTTACTTAAATATTACTATATTTTAAATTCATATAATATATTAAATGTAAAATTGTATATTCAATATATTATTATGTTACATGTGTGGTATGTACATGCAAGGAGTATATAAAAAGTAGTTTGTGCTTTGTGCTTTTAGGGAATTTATGCTTTGAGTGAGGAGATAAGCTGTAGATAAATAAAACTACAATAGTAACTAATTTAATATAAAGGAAAATTATTATTTGAGGCTCTGGGTTTTGGATAACAAGTCAATGCAAGGAGAATTAAACAACACAGGGGAATTTATTAAAAGGAGATGGGAGCACATCACAAGAACAGCAATGCAGCAGGGACTACAAGGGAGCTATGCAGACCCTTTTAGTTCCTGCTGCATTCCCTTGTCTGTTCCTACCCATCACCCAGCCTAACTGCTGACTCATTTTCTGAGGTGCTTCCACATGCCCAGATGGGCAGGTTGCTGACTGACTACTTGATTCCAATTCCAAATTTCTCAGTTGAAGAAATCTGATTATGCTAATTAGGTTGTGCTTCCATTCTTCATCCAGCCAATTATGACTTATCCAATGGAGTGATAGAAATAGAGCCTGTCAGAGCTTAGAGAGGCCATTTTCAGAGAAGATATGAAATTATATTGTAAATATTTTTTAGGGGTGCCTATCTAGGAGGTGTGACAAACCATTAGATTTCAACAGGTTAACTGTCTCCGGGGTTGTAAAAATAATGAGGACTTGTTATAAAACCCCATTATTTGGTCAGAATTTCTATTTGGTGCCATAGATATTTTTTCTATTGAATAGATGTTTTCATATACAGTCATTACAGCTACACTTGTTTGGAATGTCACCCTGCCATGTGTTATATTAACTAATAGGCATACTTTTATTTCCTTTATTTCAAAGTTTTCTTTGGGAAAAAAGTGTTTGGGGGGTAGGATTATACCTTTGTTAATAAATTAGTTTTTATTAAGGGTAACACAGATAAACCCAGCACTGAAGACAGGTCTGTAAATGCTCAGGCAAGCACTGAAATTATATTACCTATGTGTGGTTCTCTCCCAGATTTTTAAATTATTTGCATTCATTTTTCCTTGCATTCCATTATCTATCTTGCATACCTATTATCTATCTATCATCTATCTTCATCATCACCATTATCACCATCATCATCATCATCATCTACTTATTTTAATCCTCATCCAAGTACATCCTTATTGATTCTAGAGAGAGGAGGAGGAAGAGGAGGAGGAGAGAGAACACTGATGTAAAAGAGAAACATCAATTGGCTGTCTCTTCTACACACCCCAACCAAGAACCAAACTTGCAACCCTGGAGGCATGGGCCCTAACTGGGGATTGAACCCTCAACTTTTAAGTTAAAGGGATGATATTCTAACCAACTGAACCACCTAGCCAGGATGTATTTAGTTTACTATACTGTGCTGTGTTTGGTAGGAAAATAGCTGAAAACCGTGGTTCTTCCAAAACACTACTATGTAACATGAGACAGTGAACACCATGGCAGTGCAGCGGAGAAAATGGAATTATACACTCCAGTTCAAATGGCTTGAATAGATCTCTGGGAAGATCTTGGATGGTTTTGAAAACTGTCTATGACATACAATTGATAAGGATGTAATGTGTGCATTTATTCAAATTGGCTTTTGAGAAAGATTCATTTATTGATATTATGTTAGTTCCTTAACCTTTTTGCTACTTTATTACTTAAATACACAGAGCCAAACATTTTATTGATGAGAACATGTGAGAAGTACTGGGTTTAGTTTCATGTAAGGTACATAAGCTATAGTGATTTTTTAGTGTTAAGTTTAAAAATGGAAAGAATAAATTAAAATCAAATAAGTTTTTTAAACTTTCAGTAGGAAATTAAAAATAGAGGTGGCTTTTTTGTCTACATGTTCAGAAATAAAGTCAAGCTACTTTTTCTCACCTTTAAATGAAATTTCAAATTAGTGAAAAGCTGTTGACTACAGAACGTAAATGTAACTGTAGAATGTAATGTGAAAGACATTTTATATTATTGAAGTCCAAGGATGTATGTTGTATACAAAATGTTTGTATCTGGGTAGAATGCTCATTTATTCATTTATCCTGGCCAAAGATGTTCCAGATGCTATGATTTTATACTAGGAGAATGAGAAAAGTGGAATTATAATGTGGTTTCTAGGGTAAGGGAGCATTTCTTTCCTACAATGGCTGTGAGGTGAGTGAAGCTGGTGGGTCCTGAGCTGGATCTTTACTATAAAACTAAGACCTCAGTGTCCAATGGCCTCAGTGGTCCTTTTCTGTGGGTTGAATGTGGATATGTGTTGTATGGTATGTGACCAGCTTACTTTTCAGATCACTGGGAAGACTCAAGGGAGCTGGAGGAGCAATTGATACCCTGGCTCCATTGAAAATCAGTGTCTGGAGCAGGAGTTGGGATGGGCAGAGGAGGGCAAAGGAGGAGAAATTGGGACAGCTGTAATAAATAAAAATAATTTTTTTATTTTTAATAAATAAAAATACAAATAAAGAAGAAGAAAATAAATGCCTGGAGCCCAAGCCATGCATCCTGGTGCCATTCTGGTATCACTGGGTTATTTACTGATATCATCCTTCATTCATTTGCACATATTTTAGTAAAAATCTAGCTGTGTCACAATACATATGTGTCAAGTAAGCCAGATAGTGCATGATTTAGGATTCTGACTGCAAGTTCAGTCACAAAAAAGAAAGGCTACCTAAAACACATAAAAAGTAAATCAGCAGCCTATGAAAAGGCTTCTAAATCTCAAAACCTTATTATTATGTTTTCTCAGCTCTAGAATTTAGATCAGAACTAACGTGTCTTGGTTACATCATGCAAAGGCTTTGCCTCCATTGACTGCTTTGAAAAGCAAGTTAAACTTGTTTTATTCTTAAAACATTTGTGGTGTAGTTATGCTTGAATCATAGTTCATCCCATGGACTGAATACATACTACATGTAAAGCATTTTGTTATATTCTCTAAGGAAAAAAAACAATTCACTTAATATAAAGTATTTGTCTTTTCTCAAAGTCTGTGGTCTAATTGGGGGATTGCGATGTTTAAAAATACAATAATATCTGAAAGAGTGTGATAAATGCATATACAATTGACTCTTGAACAACATGATTTTAAAGTGTAATGGGTCCACTTACACACGGACTTTTTTCAATAAATACTGTTAGTGTATTTTCTCTCCCTTATGATTTTCTTAATAACATTTTCTTTTCTCCAGCTTACTTTATTGTAAGAATACAATGTATGCTACATATGGCGTATAAAATGTGTGTTAATTGTTCACACATTGAGCGGTAAGGTTTCTGGTCAACAGTTACATTTTGGGGGAATCAAAGGTTATACATGAATTTTTGACTGCGTGAGGGGTCAGCACCTCTAAGCCCCAAGTTGTTCAAGGGTCAGCTGTATAACAAAATTAAATCTAGCTATGTGAGTTTGGAGTTTCATATAAAAAAAACTATGCCAAATACTATTTCTGGAATGATTTAAACATTTCCTGGTTATTTTAGACATAAGCTATAAGGGGAGCCTGTGTGTGTGTACACACAAGCATGTGTTTATGCTGGTGTAGCTGCAAGCACATTGTGGTGTCCACTTGTCTGGCTGGATGCTATGTGTGATGTAATAGAGTCAGAAGATTTAGATATCCTCTCTTTTTACCTTTCTGTATGGCATTGGGCTTGTTATCAAATATCTCTGGACATTGTCAGATGAGGATACAGATACCTCTCCTGGGTAACGGATTGTTTGGTAGCTTAAATAAGTGATCAGAAAAGGTATTTTGGAAATGATAAAGCTACACACCCTCACTCTAAGGAATTATTTTCCTTTGGCTTAAGGTATTCTAATTCTTACGTGAGCATTTGAATATTGTAAAGACTAGTTGCTTTATGAAGATAAAATGTTATAGTTTGCTTTGTACAGATTAAAAAGCTGTTAAGTGTTTTCAGTTGCTCTAAATTCTCCATGGCATGTTCATTTTTATTCTTAATGGCTCCACATGGCTTAAAATTAACTTGCATACTTACCCAATGTCATATTATGGTTTTTGATAACTTGCAAGAATCCTTTTGCAAAGTCTATGATGCACAAAGATTTTCTTTATGTGAGTATTAATAACTAATTACCAGTATGATCCAAATTTTATAATTTTTATACCCCACCTCATCCCCAAAGGATAATCATATATAGCTTTCATATAATAGCTAAAACACTAGGCTGAATTGAAATGAAATTAATTTTAATAAATGAAAAGATTTTAAAAACCTAGGTCAAGGAGCTACTCTTTAGTAGCTCTTCATGTAAGGCCTGGATTTGACTTAACACAAAGTCCTCCTGTGAAATGAAGGCATGCTACAACATGGTGCACGGCCCCCTTTGTGCTTCAATCTGCCTCTCTGGGAGCTTGGCGAGAGGAGCCAATCGTTCAGGGTTTTAGCAGACTTCTACATTTTAAAGTTGTTACACAGGTATTCTATTTTAGACTGTCTAGAGAAACAAAAGAATTTCTCTTCTTTAAGAAGCCACAGAGACTTAAAAGGAGGCTGGGTTATAAAATGGAGAAGTCAAAGGTCAACTGGGAGAGGTAATCTACAGGTGAGTTTGGGGCTGGATGGGAGAGAAATTTCCCTCTGGGCCTCGGTCTTGACCAGGGAGACAGACTGCAGACAGCCTGTCTGTCAAACTCTGGGATAAAGTAAAAGCATCTTTTCTTAGTAAGAGCCATTAATTTAGGAAAGGAGGAATTAGATGGCACCAGTAAGATATGAAACATGCAATGCCTGCCTTTAATCTTGTGAGTCAAACTAGAATAGGAGAAAAGAGATGACAAAAGAAGCAGTTAGGAATTGTCCAGAAGCAACTCTATAGGGTAAAATAAATACACTAGTGTGCTTTTAAGGAAGAGGTTTTCAAGCTTTTTAATACCAAACTGTTTTTTACAAGTTAAATTTTCTATAAATTCTCACATTCTCCCTGCTTCTTCCTCATTTATGAAAGAGGTAAAAGTGGAGCAGCTGTAGTTTGAAACAGAGATGGGAGCCAAGCCCCACTTGGCTGTCATTCTCACTGTGGCCCCTCAGGTGACCTGCTGGGTTTGAGTATCCACAGACCACAGTTTGAAAATTACTACTTCAAGTTATAAAAGAAAATGAATATTCAGACTAGCAGAATTACTAAGTATATATAGCTTTGGTCAAGTCAATTTACTTACCTGTTAACTGAGAATAATAATACCTGTATCAATTGGCTGTTGTGAGAATTAAGTTAAATGAGTTGGTGGATGTAAAATGCTTGATAACAGGCTTGACACATTGTACTTATTCAATAAATGGTATTGAATAAGTATCTATGATTCAATTAAACTTCTTTTATCAGCCCTGGCTGGTGGCACAGTGGATAAGGTGCCAGCCTACAAACCCAAAGGCTGCTGGTTCAATTCCCCAGCCAGGGCACATGACCAGGTTGCAAGCCAGGTCTCCAGCCAGGTCTGTAGCTAAAGGCAGGTGAAAGGCAACCATATATTGATGTCTCTCTCTCCCTTCCCTTCTCTCTAAAAATAATAATTAAAAAAAAACCCAAAACTTCATTTATCAAAATGCTCCTCTTTCTACCATTTGGAATAAACCATTACATGTCTCTATTAAGCTATTATCACACCATCAGTCCTCTCATTATTCTATACCTTCCTCTGGGGTGCTGAGGCCTGACTCAGTCACATTTCTGCTTGGTCAGCAGTCTCCCTATTGGGCTCTGCCAACACAGGGTGCCAGGGAACTGGCACAGTTGGTGGAGGGAGAGGAGACTTGGCTCCTTTCAGTCAGGTTCATGTCAGCTTCCTAATTTCATCAGGGTCACTCTTGTCTCACTACCCAGGCAGAGGCAGTTGAGTCTAATAGAGATAGTCAAATTGAGTTTGCAGTTTCTCTAACACTGGCAGGACCACCATATGCAACTGTTGGACACACCAGCAAGAAGCAAGAAGTGCCCATTCCTCAGTGGTCTGATTTCCAGGCACACCAGGGCTCTCCTCCAAGAGTCTACATTTTTATAATTCCAACCTCTTCCCTTTGTTTCCCCAACTCAGGGGGCAGTGGCAGCTTTCTACAGTTGTTACTTTTGTGATTCCTTGGAGTGCTCTATCTTTTCATCTGTTCAATATAAAGTTAACAATGATCTATATTAAATTATCTCTACTAACACATTGTTGACTGGTCATGAAAAATCTCGTTTTCGAGCCCAATCGTTGTTTACTGAGAACAAGTTAACTTATGCTGGCACTTGCATTAAGTTTTGTATAAAATTGCTGGTCAGCAACATGTTCATGAATAGATAGATGTACAGTAATTTGCTACATGAGTTAACTGGAGTTTGCATTTGCATTAGCTTTTGTATAAAATTGACAGTCAACAATGTGTTAAAAATAACTAATGGAGTTTCTATGCCTAACCAGACCCTGAAAGATTCTGACACATATCCCTGCTCAAATTTGCTTTTGTATCCAAAATACCTTCCTTTATTGTTAATAGGTGTATGATAAGAATCTTTAAAGGTTAGCAATCAGAAGAGATGTACTTGACTGGGAACTCAGAAAGCAGGTCCTATTTCTTTTACTTCACTCTAATTTTTACAATGTCATTAGCTTTTCATGGTCTCCATCAATAAAATGGGGCTACAATCAATACCTCTATAAATGCCAAAGAGATATTTAATATATATGAATGTATACATTAGATAACATACCTTCAAGTTGTTGAGAGTTAAAAATATAGAACCAAACATTGTGCTAAACTTAACATGCTTTTAAGACTCCCCCACCCAATCTAATTTTAACAGATAATCTCAAGGTACCATCTATAAAAGAAGCTAAAACTATGTTGAAAATTTGATATTATTTCACTTAACATAAAAAATATAAAAATTGTGTTTCACCAAATAATATTAGTTAAAATTTGGGATAATTTGAATTACAGTTATTAAATAATTATTTAACATAATTGTATTTTTGAGAAAGTAGTACAGTCTTGTATAACTGTGTTTGAAAATAGGAGTCTTGGTATAAAAATTAATAAAGCAGCTCAATTTTATCTGTCTTATAATTTAGGGTGCATGAAGAGTTATTTTATTTCTAATATTGAATGGGTTAGGAAACAGATAAAGTAATGAGCTTTAACTTATTTCAGTTTTTATGCTGACCAATGTTTGCTATCATTGAAATTTTTCTTAAGTAATTTTAGTTTTGAGAATATTAGAATTGATTTACTTGTAGAATTGAAAATACAAACAGCTAGAAGATACACAGAATAACAAACTAAAATATGGATTTCTCATTCCAATGTTTAAAAGATATCACTTGAAGAAAAAAGTGAACTATAGTTAATCCAATTTTTTATCTGAGTGTATATAAATGATAACTATAATGTAGCAAGAAAAACTTGATACCCATAGTATACATAAACAGGATAAAATAATTCAATAAAATTTCAATGAAATGTCAGATAATTGTACCCTTTAGATATGCTTAGGAATTAAAATACCATCAAATGAATGCAATTCTGCATTCAGTGAACCAGTTATTACTATTAGAGAAACAAACAACTATATAAATATTTTCTTGGAGCAAGTGGGCAGTTGAATTTTCATGATTTAGTTAGCTTTCTCTTCAATTATAAATGTTACGGAGTATAATTATAAGGAAATTCTATAAAAAATAAAACACATTTGCAACAGACTCAAGTAGTTACTCTTGGATAGTAAGATGTTTTGTTTTCTTTACCAAAGATTTTCAGTGCAGACTCCATCTGAATTCTCATTACTTGATCTTGAAGTTTTCAAAAGTATAAGGATTTCATCCTGGCAAGGTAGCTTAGTTGGTTAGAGTATCTTCCCCATATGCCAGGATTGTGGTTTCAATCCTGGTCAGGGCACATACTCGAAGCAACCAATGAAGGCATCAATAAGTGAAACAACAAATCAACCTCTCTCTCTCTCTCTCTCTCACTCTTTCTCTAAAATTAATAAAAAGGTATAGGATTTCTAAGAATATATATATACGTTTTCCCTGTTACATATTTAGCTATAAAGAAATGCCAGTCATTTGACAAAATTTTATGAGAGTTACTCTCTCCTGGAAACTGCCCTAGATTCTGGGATGGGATTGGGGTAAGAAGATAGGGGAGGAGATACAGAGATGAATGACACCCTGATCAGACTGCATTTGCATAGAAGCATGGGAGTCCTGGAATTTCATAGCTTGCCATTGTTCTTAGGGGAAAGTGAAAATACTGAGATGTTTAGTAGGAATTTATTATTTTTCATGCTGGCCACATTCTAGCTATAGTCCTACTGATTTTGAATTATTCAATTAGAATACTACCAGAAGCCATATGTTAGAACAGTGTGTATGAACATACCCATGTGCTATAACACATCAGTAGCAAAGAGAAGATCAGTTCTTCTCTCCTTTTAGACCAAACCTTATGGAAACAATTGATGCCATCTATGAGATTTGCAACTTGGTAGATATGGAGTGGGGTTCACTATAGTAGGCAGTTAGATAGGCATGATCAGAGCAGGAATGATGGGCCAGGTATAGAGGGTCATGAAGGTGGTTCAGAGGGTTGCCAGGGTGGAGGGCTTTGGGTATCAGGCAACAGGTGAAACTATAAGTCCTTGCACAACCACTTCCTTAAGCATTAACCCCTGGAGATGACATTTAGGTCTTAGCTGTGTTTCAGCTCCAGGCCCAGAAAAGCAGCCAAATTAGATGGAGTAACACCATGGCCAATATCAGGACCAGCTTCAATGACTAATGACTCTCTTCTCTGATGCTGAGCAAACTCCAATTTAGGGGATGTTATAGGAGAGAGTATAATTTGAATAGGAGAGTTTTAATGTCTCTGTGATCAGCACTTGGACTTCTTCATTGAGTTCCCCATTCCCTTCCTCCAAGTACACACTCATGTTAACTCCTAACTGGTTCTTCTAACCTTGAGGCCATTACATCTCACCTGTAGGGTAGAATGGGATGGACTTGCCTTCTATCCAGTTGTTTCTCTTTAAGGTTCAGAGGAAGAAGTCTAATTGCTCAAGGAGAAAGAGTTGGGTTAGAAAAACTATTTGTCAGTTCTTGCTCATCATTTCAATGTTATCAGATTCACAGAACATCAACATTTTTTTTCTCAAAACAGCAATATTAAAAGTATGTGATGAGAAAATTTCCAAAACACAGACTGATATTTAGCTTTCCCTTCCTCATCTCCAAGATGAGATCATTATTTAGTAGCACTTTTACGAAAAAGTTAGAAGAGACTGAAGCACACCTGCTATGATCTGAATGTTTGTGTTCTTCCCCCAATCATACATGGACATTTTAACCTCCAAAAGTGATATTATTAGTAGATTGTGCCTTTAGGAGGTGATTAGGTCATGAGGGTGAAGCCCTCATGAATGAAATTAGTGACTTTATAAAAGAGACCCAGAGAGCACCCTTGATTTTTTCACTATGTGAGGGTACAACTAGATGTCTGCATCTGCCCTAACCTGACCATGTTGACACCTTGATCTCAGATTTTCAACCCCCAGAACTGTGAGTAATAAATTTTTCTTGTTTATAAGCTGAGGTAGTTATATAAGCCTGAGTGGACTAAAATAACATCCATCATAAGAGTAATTAGGGAATATTCTGAGGTCAGAAACTATGCCCTATTTATCTACATATTCCCAGTTTCTGGTACGTATAGTACATACATGGTGGGGCTCAATATGTATTGGGTGAGCCAATATTTGTTGAATGAAGAAGTGGATATTTAAAAAAAATATTTTTCAAAATGCAATCCCATCACATAATTTTTGTTTAATATCCAATTTAAAACAAGTCATTTCTCACCTGAAATATCTAATAATGTCATTTTATAATATTTTGATTAAGTTAGATTGCTGTCATCAAATATATCTTCTTATCATTCTTGTAGTTTAGTTGTCTCTAGGTAATGAGGAGCTCTGAACTCTAAGGGATGAAAGCACCACATAATTAAAATGTATTATACTGAAGGCAAAATTTCCTTCAGGGGAAACTTATGCTGCAATTTTTTTTTATTAAGTGAAAATTTACATTGCATCCACAGGTGAGTTTTTGTTCCTATAAGTCTGACTTTTATTCATTTGTGAGCTATTATTTATTTATTTATTTTTAAAAAAGGTTTTATTTATTATTTCCAGACAGAGGGGAAGGGAGAGAAGGAGAAAGACATCAGTGTATGGTCACTTTTCATCTGCCTCTAGCCACAGACCTGGCTGGAGACCTGGCTTGTAACCTGGTTATGTGCCCTGGCTGGGGAATCGAACCAGCGACCTCTGGGTTTGTAGGCCGGTGCCTATCCACTGTGCTACCAGCCAGGGCTGTGACCTATTTTTTAAATAACATAAAGAAGAAAATGTTCTTTCTCAATGAGTAATTGGAAAAAAAGATACAACAAGGTGTACGTGAAACCAGTTAATACGGATGGAGTAAGTGACGTAGTTATGATCGTAATACTATCATCAAAATCCCTTTCAACATAAAAATCTGAGGTGATTTATCATTATTGATGATATTTACTCACTTGTAATCTGCTAATAAACATAGAATAGTGAAGGCCCTGGCTGGTAGCACAGTGGATAAGGCGCCGGCCTGGGAACCCAAAGGTCGCAGGTTCGATTCCCCAGCCAGGGCACATAACAAGGTTGCAAACCAGGTCTCCAGTCAGGCCTGTGGCTGGAAGCAGATGAAAAGCAACCATACATTGATGTCTGTCTCCCTCTCTGTCTCTCTCCCTTCCCCTCTTTCTAAAAATAATGAAATAAATTCTTTAAAAAATGAACAAATAAACAAACAAAAACATAGAATAGTGAGTCATCACTGCCAATGCGTGAACTTCATTAGAGAATTTTATTTAAATGGTCACAGGTGTTTACTATCTTTAGAGATTATTGTTCATAAGATTTGGAAGAATTTGCTGTAAATCATAAAATAAACTTTTTCTGATGATTGTAATAGGCAAATCAATTGAATTGAGTCAGACACTTGGTATTTAGTGTCATAGATTAATTTTTTGTGTCAGCAATTACTAGGTTTAAAAATTAGTCCCCAAGTTATTAAATGATACTCATTTGAAAAATTTCCTTAAATGAGGAGATTTTAAAAAACATTTTGGATACTATGAAGCATAACAACATCTGCATCATGGGAATACTAAAGGGAGAGAGTAGGCAAGGGATTGAGAACCTATTTGAAGAAATAATAATTGAAAACTTCCTTAATCTGGTAAAGGAAAAAGACACACAAGTCTAGGAAGCTCAGAGAATCCCAAACAAGTTGGATCCAAAGAGGCCTACACCATGACACATTATAGTTAAAATGTCAAGGCTTAAAGACAAGAAAGAATCCTAGGAGCCACAAGAGAAAAGCAAGTAGTAACATACAAGGGAATACCAATTAGACTGTCATCTGATTTCTCAATAGAAACATTTCAGGCCAGGAGGGAGCGGAATGAAATATTCATGTGTTGAAAAGCAAGGACCTACAACCAAGGCTACTTTACCAAGCAAGGCTATTATTTAAAATTGATGGCCCTGGCTGGTGGCACAGTGGATAAAGCACTGGCCTGTGAACCCAAAGGTCACTGGTTCTATTCTCAGCCAGGGCACATAATCAGGTTGCAAGCCAGGTCTCTAGTCAGGTCTGTAGCTGGAGGCAGGTGAAAGGCAACCATACAGTGATGTCTCTCTCCCTCTCTGCCTCTCTCCCTTCTCCTCTTTCTAAAAATAATGAATAAAATCTTAAAAATAAATAAATAAAATTGAATAAGAAATATGGAGTTATCCTGGCAAGACAGAGCTAAAGGAGTTTGTTAACACCAAGCCTGTGCTGCAACAAATGTTAAAGGTCTTGCTTGAAGAAGAAGAAGAAGAAGAAGAAGAAGAAGAAGAAGAAGAAGAAGAAGAAGAAGAAGAAGAAGGAGGAGGAGGAGGA
>PVIW01014877.1:6924-21863 GCA_004026585.1 Noctilio leporinus | reverse complement strand
TTGCAACAACATGGATGGAACTGGAGAATATTATGCTTAGTGAAATAAGCCAGTCAGTGAAGGACAGGTATCATATGTTCTCACCCATTACGGGACAATAATGAGCAAAACTAACAACAAGCAAAACAGAACCAAGTGTATGAATACAAGGAATAGGCCTGCAGTGGTCAGGAGGAAAGGGGTAGGGGGGAGGGGGGAGACAGAGGCAAAGAAGGGGAGCAGCTTAGACAAGAACCTAGTATAAAGGAACCATGGACATGGACAACAGGTGGGATTGACTTTGGAGGGAAAGGGTGGGTGGGGAGGGGGACAGAGGGGAGAAAAAAAGGGATGGATGTAATACAACAACAATAAAATTAAAAGGAAAAAAAAAGTAACCTTTAAGCAAATGAATTAACATAAGCATTTTGAAGTAATCAAAACTTTGTATTAATATGATTTGAGAGGCTGACAGTTTAGAAGGCAGTAATTAAATGATGAATTACCTGCATGTGAAAGAAAAAGAGTACACATTGGACATTACAGAATAGACAGAGGTATGTTAAGAAAAATAGAGGAAATGGAAAAGCCAAAGAACTTATATGCATGACACATGTACATGAACTAAAGGGATTATTGCTGGAGGAGATAGGGGTGTAGCAGGTGAATCGGGCAAAAAAGGAAAATTGGGACAACTGTAATACCAAAACCAATATAATATATATATATTTTTTTTTGCTTTGTTTTTTTTCTTTTTTTTTTTTAATTTTATTGTTGTTGTATTACATCCATCCCCTTTTTGCTCCCCTCTGTCCCCCTCCCCACCCACCCATTCCCCCCAAAGTCAATCCCACCTGTTGTCCATGTCCATGGTTCCTTTATACTAGGTTCTTGTCTAAGCTGCTCCCCTTCTTTGCCTCTGCCTCCCCCCTCCCTCCAACCCCGCTCCCCCTGACCACTGAAGGCCTGTTCCTTGTATTCATATACTTGGTTCTGTTTTGCTTGTTGTTAGTTTTGCTCATTATTGTCCCGTAATGGGTGAGATCGTATGATATTTGTCCTTCACTGACTGGCTTATTTCACTAAGCATAATACTCTCCACTTCCATCCTTGTTGTTGCAAAGGGTACAAGTTCCTTCTTAAAAATGTGGAACGCTTCACGAATTTGCGTGTCTTCCTTGTGCAGGAGCCATGCTAATCTTCTCTGTCTTGTTCCAATTTTAGTATATGTGCTGCCGAAGCGAGCACTATAATTTTTAATAATAGAAAAAAAAAGATGAGGAAATTAGATGTTAAAATGGAGTGAGAAAAGTGGAGAAAAATACAATGCATGAACTGGGAGGACAAGAAATGAAAGTTAAAAGGATATGTAAGAGACTAATATCTCATGTAGAAGATTGCAGTGGAATTTGTCTCTGTAGTATCTGGTTTTTATCACTTTCTTCTCTTTCTAGTTCTACCCCTGTTGATATCAGATGGTGTCCCAGTCTGGGCCTAGGCAGCCTGTTCTTGACTGCCAGCATTCTAGTGTCTATGTCTGTCTCTTTTCATTGTTGATCTAGTCACTCTATAATCTGCAAACAGGCTTAAGCACCATATGGGGTGGGGGGACAAGTATTTTTTTTTTCAGGCAGGGCTATTGCTTCCTCTCAAGCTGATGTCACTTGGAGGGAAATTGTTTGCTTGAAGGATGGCTCCTGTAACACAGGAAATGGGTCAGCATTGGAGTGTGGTATGCTGCTGCTCTCCCAGCTGTCTCTCCTCGAAACCACCACCCCAAACTCTCCCTAAGCATCTCTAGGCCATATGCCACCCCCCTCCACCAGAGCCCAGAGAAAGTGGGTGCAAATAAAACCCTGCACACCTTCACAAGAGTCTCTGTGGGCCCTCATACTGAAGTACTGGTCCCTCTGAGTGTTTGTTTAGGAGAGCTAATCTGCCAATGCACAGGTATGTGAGCCCAGTGTCCTTGCCCAGTCTCAGATCTTGCTTCAGCTCTCCTTCCAAGAGTCTCTGTGCAGCTCCCACACTGCAGCACTGGTCCCTGAGGGCACCATTCTTCCTGCACTCTGCCTGTCCCAAAACTCACAGTCTCTGATAGTCAGGGCTGGCCTCTGTCTTCCCATACCTCTGACATTTTCACCCAGACTTTTGCATTGAATCCTTCCCGGATGTTTCTGGAAAGTGTTCCTATGGCAGGAGTGCAGTTTCCAGGCCTGCACTTCCCTGGTCTTCTCTCTTCACCCCAGTAGCCCCCAGTTAATGAACTGATTAGCATCTGCACTCCCCCTTACAAGGTACAACCAGAAGTGTACCTGGCAACTCCACTTAGAAAGTTCAGCTATATTTTTGCCCACCCTATGCGTTCCCAAGACTCTTGTCCATGTTTGCATCAATTCACAGCCATGATAACACACTCTCCACTCTGTGCTTTGACTCCAAATCATTCAAGATGGGAGCAAGTACACAGGGCAGTATTCTTTTTTCTTTTTTACTTTCTTTATTTTTTTTTTAATGCTGTTGAGATTCTCACTAAGTTCCTTGAGCATCTTTAAAACCAGTGTTTTGAACTCTATATCTAGTAGGTTGTTTGTCTTCATTTTGTTTAGTTCTTTTCCTGGAGCTTTATTGTTTTTTCACTTGGGCCATGTTTCTTTGTCTCCTCACTTTGGCAGCTTCCCTGTCTTTATTTCCATATATTAGGTAGAACTGCTACATCTCCCAGGCTTAATAGAGTGACCTAACGTAGTAAGTGTCCTGTAGTATCCAGTGGCACAGCCTCCCCTCTTACCCAAAATGGGTACTCTAAGTGCACCCACTGTGTGAGCTGTGTACACCCTCCTCATATAGTTGAACCTTGATTGCTGTTGGCACATTCAAGGTCAGGCACCACCTTTATTTTGTCCAGGGTCACACAATATAAGTTACAAAGCAATCTGGAGATGGCTGCTACTTGTGCTGGGCCCAGGAGAGGCCATACTATGAACCAAGGCTGGCTGCTGCTAGTTCCAGGCCTGGGGCAACTTACCAAGAGGTGCAGGGCTTGTTGATGCCTAATACTGTTTATTTGAGAGAATTTAGGAAAATCTGAAGCATGGGCCAAGGCAAGCCATTCATCTGGAAAATGCACTTGAAACACCTTTGGTGGGCCTGAAAGTTGGGTGGGACAGGGCCTCAGGAATCACCAGAGTGGCACAAAAAGTGATAGCCAGATTGATGGAGTCATATATGATGCCCACCTGCCAGCTCTGTGCCTCTTTGGAGGGAGGACTCAGAAAAGGAACAATAGCCTCTGCCAGCACTTCTATCTGGGAGAAAGCTGCCCCCACCATCTATCACCCTGATTCTGGACAACTATGTTCCTTCCTGTGTTCTCTGATGCCTTTTAATCTGCTTCCCTAGGGCTGGAGTTCAAAGGGAGTGAGCCCAGGTAAACCTGTTGTGAGCCCCTTAAGGGGAACTATCTGGGATTCCAGCAGCTTTAATTCCTGCTGGTTTTAAAGCCAGAAGTTATGGAAACTTATCTTCTTGGCACTGAAACCCTGAGCTGGGGGGTCTGGTGTGGCTGGAACCCCTTGCTCCTGAGAGATCCCTCCCAATTTTTATTTGACATAGGTGGCTGTAAAACTAGCCTCTTATGCCTCTCAGCCTTTCCTACCAGTCTCAATATGGTTTCTCCTTTAATTCTATAGTTGTAGGACTTCCATTCAACTCAGTTTCTAATGGTTGTGAATGATGGTTGCAATAGTTTAGTTGTAATTTTGATGTGGTTGAGTGAGGAGGCAAGCTGTGTTTACCTATGCTGCCATTTGACAAAAACTCCCTTCACCTTCTTTAATATGATTTTGTCTTTAATTCCAGAAAATAATTCCTCTATAAAGGCAAAGCACTAATTTAGTACAATATTACCTGATTTCTTTAGGGTCTCTAATAAAAAGTCATTTCTAAAATGTAACAACCTTTCTTTAATATGTCATGCCTCCATTCTCTGCTCTATATTTTCTAACACAATATATATTTTAACTTATTCATCTTTGTTATTATCTGTCCCTTTTGGTTAGAAGGTAGCTTTTATGAGAGCAGAAGTTTTTGTCTAATTTTTTCACTGCTATATCCCTAAAGCCTAGTTAATGTCTGATACACAATGGACAACCAAGGATAGTAAATGAATATTTCTTAAGATTACAGATATGAATTTTTCTTAAGATATTATAATTTTTAAATGTTTTAAGTAGCCAGAAACCAGGAGCCTATTTTCATACAACTACTATATCTTTTATATACACTGCTATTGTTGTTTACTAAGAATAGTATTGAAATTATAGAGGAATTTTTCACTTATTCAGTGCCTTGGTTCTTGGACAAACACTTCCAAATTTTAGGGTTAAGCCTTCCTAGAGTCAGAACAAAATCTTTTGTGACATATCATATCTCTTTCCTTACAGACCTAGGTAACCTGAACCATAAATAGTCAAATTTTGTCTTACAGGATGAAAAAGTACAAAACTTCATTTGGTCTTCTAAATGATTCCTCTCAGGTGCTACATATCACATAGTCATGGAGCTTGAACCACAGCATCATATTGAAAAGATTTCTGCAGTGATTCAGTCTCATGCTGCAGATGCCATCCTGGAAAAGTATACTGGAGCTGAATTATCATTTAACCTTCCCAAAGAATATATACACAGGTATAGATTTGGAGAGTTCTAGATGGGTTATTTGGGTTACCCAAAAATTATTTTTAATACTCTAGGTTAGCAAGCTTAGTAAGTAGTATTTTACTAACAAGCCAGGTCTGCATTTGCACCTGTCAGTTGCCAACTAGAGGTGAGAACTTAATAGCTGAAGATTTTCCTCGTTGAAGAGGGGATTGCTTCATCAATTCAAGTTTATGCAAAGTTTATTTGATGTTTTCCTTTCTGGTTTGCTTTTTTTGGAGGGAATTTTGCCACCTCTTTTATATAGCTTCCTGGTGTTAGTAAGGGATAACTAATAAAATATTCATAGTAAATAAATTTCATGTAAGATCCAGAAAAAAATTAAGATGGTGTAAGAAGAAAGTAGCTTAAATAGCAACTCTTCGAGCAAGAATAAGAAGGACACAGATGAAGCAATGATATTGACCTCATTGGTTAGTCAAATTATAGAAGGGAGATCTAGGAATGATAATTCTAACTGGATTCCCATCCCAGCTATGAATACTCATCATCATTGGCTTTCAGGGCACTTGCCATTTTCATATTTTTATCTAAAGTTATTACTATCTAGGTATTCCATAAATTCAAGGTAGCTGCCTTACACAAGAACAGATGAAGGACACTTAGGACTTTGCTCTGCTTGCATCTGACATAGAATTCCTGGGTGGACTGAAGAAAGTAACACCAGGAGTCAGGCAACCAAAGTTCTGATAAATGATGAGATGTGTAAGTAAATACTTTTATCCTAGAAGAGGAATGAAAGGTAGAGGAAGTGCTCCTGGGAGCTATTTTGATTCAGAGAGTATACCTGAACCTTCTTGAGAAGCTGGAGCATGGAATGGTATTGAGACAGCTGAAAGCTAATGAGGAAGATGAAAGAAACTACAATTAGATGTTCATTATGTGAACATTCATTCTGCAGAGTTAGAAGACAGATGTTGGGTACTTTTAGCACCATCTGGAAATTATATATCTGAAGATGCTGAGTGTCATCCAAATAAAAACATGTTAGAGGAGCTGTTTAAATGTATCACATCTTTTTTAAAAAGTATCACATCTGCCCATCATATATCATATGTATACAAATAACACCAGAATAAACCAAGAATAATGAATATATTAATTATAACTGTAAAGTATAAAATGTAAGGATTTAGAAACAGGTAATATTTTTATCCTGTATTCCCATTAAATAGTTTAGACATGGAAGAGAGAAAGGGAGAATTTTGGGGAAATGAATAACTAGTCACACTTATTAACATTAACACTTTAGATGTGGATTTCTGGATTATGAACAGTGGAGCTAGTATAGCATAAACTGCACGTCATTAAGTTAGGGGAAAATATATTCACTCAGAATGAAATTTTCTTTAACAAGATAATTTTTATTAAATTTATTGGGGTGACACTGGTTAAAATTATATAAGTGCAAAATTCTACAACACATCATCTGTACACTGTGTTGTGTGTTCATTACCCCAAGTCAAGTCAATTCATCACCATCTTAAACCAACTTTATTAAAAGAGAAAAAAACAACCAGAATAAAATGCCCATAGTGCATTTATTTACAGAGTAGTTCACAATAGTAGGAAAAGAATAAAATGACAAGGAGTTCTTGGTTATTGGCAAGAATTCAATAGCTTAATCCTTTGCTTTGGGCTGGGCAAAGTTCTAAATGCTTTACACCTGTGTATTTACATAAAAAAGAGAATAAGGCTTAGAAACAGTATTTATAACCTCAATGCCTATATTCTAATCTATAAAATATGGCTAACAAGAGTGAACTTGAATTTTTAAACAAAGTTGTAAGTTGATTTTTGAGAATACCAGTGAATTTAGTAAAACTTCAGTCATACTGACCAGAAAGAAAAAAAAAAAGATACAAATTACCAAAATCGACTCAGGAAGAAATTAACTTGAAAATTTTTTTATTTATTAAAAATATTGAATTTGTACTTTAAAACATTCCCACAGAAAATACTTCAGGACCAGATGGCCTCACAGATGAATTCTACCAAACACTTAAACAAGGAAAATGGCAATTCTATACAAACTCTTCTAGAAAATGAGAGAAAAGGGAACATTTCCCAATTTGTTATATAAGGCCAGTATTACACTGGTGCTAAAATCAGCCAAAAACATTAAAAGAATGTTGTTGCTTTTGTTATTGTATAATCCTTAACAATATATCAAGTTTTGAATATAGGTATATAGAGATTTTATTGAGACAGAGGACAATGACCTTAAAATATATGAAGAGTAGTCATAGGAAGAGGGTCAGATTTAACTGAGGGATAAAAGTAAAGCCAATAATTAAAGGTAGGTGAAGTTAAAGTTAAGAAATGGAGTTCAGCCTAAAATATGGAGGAAATATAGAGGATGAAGAGGTTTTTTTTTTTTTTTTCCTCTCACCTCACTGGAGGACATGCTTATTGATTTTAAAGAGAGGGGAAGGGAAGAAAAGAGAGGAGGAAGAAACATCCACATGAGAGAGACACATCAATTGGTTGCCTCTTAGTTGCACCACAACCAGGGACTGACCCAATAACCAAAGCATGCCTGACCAGGAATCAAACCCACAATCTTTTGGTTTACCAATAATACTCCAACCAATTTTTGAGTCCACCATCTCTGAGGGTAATGGCATATAAACTTGATAGTCCTTTCCTAGAAATGGGAGATGTGTTTAAGTGTATGGGTTTCTGGAGGTCTTTTAGGCTAAAAAAACATTAATTTTTCCTGGTAAAAACTAGTTTTGGAATCTTTGATGTAACTGTGCCACAATTACAAAAATTTTATACAATTAACCTATTTCATTAAATCTCTTCAGTGCCCAGCTACCACTTCAATAACTCCATTTTCTATCATTTAATGATAGTACCTTCTGTACTTTGAGAACTCTTTCCCATTTAATGTATGAATCACAAGTGAATACATTAAATTTTATCAACTAGCTATAGTTCCTAACACATATGGAAAATAAATTGATAATTTTAGAAGAAAAAAAATTTATATTAAAGATCGATTCGGGAAGATGGCAATAGAGTAGAGATCAGTGCTGATGGTATTCTCGAGTACAAAGCAGCTAGAGGACAAGACAGGGAGCGTAAGACGTCTTCAGGACCCTAGGAATTGGAGCGTGCAGCATCTGGACACAGGGAAGCATAGCCCAGAGGCAGAGGAGGCCAGCAGGACAGTAGGTGAGGCATTCCCGACCGACCGGCCAGCGGGCTGAGGTAAGCTCTGGGCAGTGGCGGCTCTGCCCAGAGGGGCGCGTTTGACTGAGGCCAGTTCCGGGCTGCCTGGTGACTGGAAGTCTCAACAGTGAAATGCAGGGGGCGAGGGCAAATGCCGTAGGGAACCCGGAATTCACTCTTGCAGGGGAGGGACTGTGTGAGAGACTCAATCTGGCAACAGGGAGAGGAGGCTCTGAGTGGGGTTAGAGGCAGAGGAGAAGAGTCCTGCGGAAAGTCCAAGCAGGGGAGCGGGGAAGTGCACCAGTCTGAGCAGCGAGAGGGCCAAAAATGGTGCTGCTGGGCCACCAGGGAAACAGAAGCTAGAAGCCCCTGTGAGGACAGAGGCCCAGCCCTGCGCAACCACACAGGCCCACAGGCTCCACGGAAACTCCAAACGGTGAGCCAGTGAGCCGGGAACTAGTAGCTGGGGCAACTGACCCGCCATTGCCTGAGACAAAGGCCGCACAACCCACGCCTCAGAGGGGCTCATCACAGAGGCCTCCTAAAGGACTCTGTGGGGAGCTGGTTGGCTTGGAGGAGTGGTGCCTGCCCCAGAAGGGCAGGACAGTGTAGGCAGACCCCGGACAGTGTTGACGGACAGGGGCGGCCTCCTCCCAGAACTCGGGGGCGGGGCCAATCGTCACAGGGACCTGCAAAGTTGTGGGCTGCCCTGCAGGGGTGTTGGGTGCTCATCAAGGGCAGGAACCTCCACCAGGAGTGGGAGGGGGCACCCTGCAGGCTCCAGAATACCGGCAGCCCTAAAACCCAGCCAGGCTGTGGAAGGCCCAGCCTACCTGGGGGTGGACACTCAGAATCAGCCCTGACTGTGACAATCACAGGCCCTGCCACATGCCAAAACTGGCTAGACTATGGATTATAGACTGTAAAGTTCTGACCAAGAAAAAGAGGCAGCCTCAGGAAAGGGATGGCTGCTAATCACAAGTACCTGAGTTATACCGAGAGCAATATGAACTATTAATCCCCAACATATCCTTTGTAAAAGTTACTTCTCACATATTCTTAATCCCCCGCCCCCATACCTCAATCCACCTAAATACCCAAGACCCTCCCCTTACTCTCGAAATAAAGTCTACTCACTCTGTGGCTATAACGCATTCCCAGTCCTCAATCTAAGTATTCCTCCCTTCCCCAGCCTTTCTAAACACTTTCTTTATTTTTTTCTTCCTTCCCCTTTTTTTTTAAATTTTTTCTTTTGCTTTTCTTCCTGGTAAAGCCCACAGGTTCTGGCTCCACCTGGACCAATCAGAAATCATAAAGGGGGAACACACAGCTAAAACGTTTCTTTACTAATATTGATTTCTCTTTGTCTTGTGACTTTCTCCCCCCCGCCTTTTTATTTTATTTTTTTCTTTCTTTCTGTCTCCTTTCTTTTCTCCCTGATAAAACCCACTGATCCTGGCTCCACCTGTACCAAACAGAGACCATAAAGTGTGAACAGACGCCTAAACCTTTTCTTTATTAATATTGATTTCTCTTTCTCTTGTGACTTTCTCCCTTTTTTTCTTTTTTTTTTTTCCTCTGCTAAAAGGCCTCAGGTCCAGGCTCCATCTACACCAGTCAGGGATTATTAAGGGTGAATAGCCATCTAAACCCTTTCTTCTTATTATCATTATCATTTTTATTGCTTTTTTCCTTTTGTATTTTTTGTTTGTTTGTTTGATTTGGTTTGGTTTGGTTTTTTGTTTCTGGTTTTTTTGTTTGCTTGTTTGTTTGTTTTTGTTTCTGCTAAAATCCCACAGGCCCAGGATACAACCAGGCAACCCAAATAAAGGACACACCAAAAACAGCAAGTGGAGAAAATTCTTGGAGACGGCAACACTGAACTCCACAAATCTCCTATCACAGAAGGGTGCTCATCTAAGGCAAGGAAGCAAAGCAGGGTAACCCAAGGAAAGAACAAAAATAAATAAATAAATAAAGAGCAAGCAAGAACAGACACCCAAAATGGGGAAAAAAAGAATCAGTCCATCACCAAAAGGAAAGGAAGAATCCCCAGAAAGAACACAAAATGAAACAGAGACAGCTAAACTATCAGATAAGGAATTCAAAACAATGATGATAGAGAAGCTCAGTGAGCTTAGCCACATCAAAGAAAACTGTAAACAACTCCAAGAGCACTACAAAGAACTCCAGGGAAATCACAAAGAACTAAAGGGAAATTACAAAGAACTCCAGGGAAATTATAAAAAACTCCAGGGAAGTTACAAGGAACTTACTGAGAACTACAACAGCATGAAAAAGGACATGGAAACTATCAATAAGTGCCAGGAGGAAATGAAGAATACAATTTCTGAATTGAAGAATACAATAGAAGGAATCAACAGTAGGCTAGAGGAAGCAGAGGACAGGATCAGCAAGTTGGAGGATAATGTAGACAAATACTCCAAGACAGTACAAGAGAATAAAAAAAGGCTGAACAAGACTGAAGAGGGGTTAAGAGAGCTGCAGTACAACATGAAATGTAACAACATCCGTATCATAGGGATACCAGAAGGAGAAGAGAAACAAGGATGGAAAACCTGTTCAAAAAAGTCATGATACAAAATTTCCCTAACATGATGAGTGAAAACATTAATTCAGTTCAAGACACACAGAGGGTCCCAATGAGGTTCAACCCAAACAGACCAACACCAAGGCACATTATTATTAAAATGTCTAATTTCAAAGACACAGAGAGAATCCTGAAAGCATCAATAGAGAAAAGACAAATAACATACAAAGGGGCTCAAATAAGGCTATCAAATGATTATTTAACAGAAAAAATTCACGCCACAAGGGAATGGCAAACTATATTTCAAGTCATGGTAAACAAAGACCTGCAACCAAGAATACTCTACCCAGCAAGTCTCTCATTCAACATAAAAGGAGAAATAAGGAGCTTCCCAGACAAAAAAAGACTGAAAGAATACATCTCTACCAAACCAGCATTGCAAAAAATGCTAAAGGGTCTGCTATAAAAATAAGTAAACAAATAAAATGAAGAAACAGAGAAGGCCAAAGAGTATTACAGACAAAAAGGGAGGAAATGGCAATGAATAAGTATCAATCAATAATCACCTTCAATGTAAATGGATTAAATGCACCAATCAAAAGACATAGGGTAGCCGAATGCATAAGACAACATGACCCACATATATGCTGTCTTCAAGAGACCCACCTCAGAAAAAAAGAGCAACACAGATTGAGAGTGAAGGGATGGAAAACTATATATCAAGCAAATGGACATGAAAAAAAAAGCTGGAGTAGCAATACTGATTTCAGATAAAATAGATTTAACAATGAAGGCCATAAAAAGGGACAAAGGTGGACATTTCATAATGCTTAAGGGAACAATCCATCAAGAAAAAATAACTCTGATAAACATATATGCACCCAACATAGGAGCTCCAAAATATATAAGGAAAATCTTGGAAGTCTAAGAAAGACATAGACAGCAACACACTAATAGTAGGGGATTTTAATACCCCACTATCAATAATGGACAGATCTTCCAAACAAAAAATCCACAGAGATGTTGTGGCATTGAACGACACTCTAGAGAAAATGGACCTAACTGATGTATACAGAGTCTTTGACCCCAAAGAAGCAAAATACACATTCTTCTCAAATGCACATGGATCATTCTCCAAGATAGACCACATGGTATGTCACAAGACAAGCCTCCACAAATACAGGAAAATGGAAATCATACAAAGTATCTTCTCAGATCACAATGGCTTGAAACTAGAAACCAAATTCAAGGGAAAGACCCAAAAATTCTCTAACTCATGGAGACTGAATAACATACTTTTAAGCAATGAAGGGGTCAAAAATGAGATCAAAGATGAAATCAAAAAGTTCATGGAAACAAATGACAATGAACACAAGACAGCCCAAAGCCTATGGGATACAGCAAAGGCAGTTCTCAGGGGGAAATTTATAGCAATACAGGCCTTCCAAAAAAAGGTTACAAGAAATTTATAAAAACAACCTAACCACAAGGCTGCAAGAACTAGAGGAGCAACAGCAAACAAAGCCCAGAGCAAGTAGCAGGAAGGAAATCATCAAGATCAGAGCAGAACTAAATAACTCAGAGATTCAGATTACAATTTGAAGAATCAACAGGTCCAGGAGCTGGTTCTTTGAAAAAATAAACAAAATTGACAAGCCCTTATCCAGACTCATCAAGAAAAAGAGAGAGAGGACCCAAATAAACAGAATCAGAACTGAAAGAGGAGAAATCACAACTGATACTTCAGAAATACAAAAGATTGTAAGAAATTACTACAAACAACTCTATGACAAAAAATATGACAACCTGGATGAAATGGACACATTTCTGGAAAGGTATAATCTACCAAAACTGAACCCAGAAGAAGTAGAAAGCCTCAATAGGCCAATAACAACTAGTGAAATTAAAGAAGAATCCAAAATCTCCCAAAGCACAAAAGCCCTGGACCAGATGGCTACACAGGTGAATTTTACCAAACATTTAAAGAAGAACTAACTCCTATCCTCCTCAAACTGTACCAAAAAATCAAGGAGGAGGGAAGACTCCCAAACTCTTTCTATGAGGCCAATATTATTCTAATCCCAAAACCAGGGCAAGATACAACTAAGAAAGAAAACTACAGGCCAATATCTGAACATAGATGCTAAAATTCTCAACAAAATATTGACCAATCAGATTCAGCAGTATATTACAAAGATCATACACCATGATCAAGTGGGCTTCATCCCAGGGATGCAAGGATGGTACAACATCCATAAATCAATAAATGTAATGCACCACATCAACAAATTGAAAGATAAAAACCATATGATCATATCAATAGATGCTGAAAAAGCATTTGATAAAGTGCAGCAACCATTTAGGAAAACAACCCTCAGCAAAATGGGAATAGAGGGAGCATACCTCAACATCACAAAGGCCATCTATGAGAAACCTGAAGCTAACATCATATTTAATGGACAAAAACTGAAAGCTTTCCCCCTAAGATCAGGAATAAGACAAGGCTGTCTACTTTCTCCACTTCTATTCAACATTGTCTTGGAAGTTCTAGCTATAGCCATCAGAGAAGAAAAAGGAATCAAAGATACCCAACCAGGAAAAGAGGAAGTCAAACTGTCATTATTTGCAGATGATATGATAGTGTACATACAAAACCCGATTGGCTCCACCAAAAATTTACTCAACCTAATAAGCAAATTTAGCAAAATAGCTGGGTATAAAGTCAATATCCAGAAATAAAAGCATTTTTGTATACCAATAATGAAATGACAGAAATAGAAGCGAAAAAACAAATCCCATTTTCCATAGCAACAAGAAAAATAAAGTACCTGGGAATCAACTTAACTAAGGAGGTCAAAGACCTGTACTCAGAAAACTACAGAACAATGAAGAAAGAAATCAAGGAAGATACAAATAAATGGAAACATATACCATGTTCATGGATGGGAAGAATTAACATCATTAAAATGTCCATACTACCCAAAGCAATCTACAGATTCAATGCAATCCCAATTAAAATACCAATGACAGACTTCACAGAAATAGAAAAAATACTTCAAAAATTTATATGGAGCCAAAAACGCCCATGAATAGCCACCACTATCTTGAGAAAGAACAAGGTAGGAGGAATCACAATACCAGACTTCAAACAATACTACAAGGCTACTGTCATCAAAACAGCATGGTACTGGCATAAGAATAGACATATACATCAATGGAACAGAATAGAGAGCCCAGAAATTAACCCAGGGCTCTATGGTCAACTCATATTTGACAAAGGGGGAAGGGACATCCAATGGAGTAAAAACAGTCTCTTCAACAAATGGTGTTGGGAGAACTGGACAGCAACATGCAAAAAGATAAAACTAGACCACCAACTTACACCATACACCAAAATAAACTCAAGATGGATAAAGGATTTAAACATAAACAGTGCCACCATAAAGGTCCTGGAGAAAAATATACGCAGTAAATTTTTGGATATCCTATGCAGAAATATGTTTACTGATACTTCAACAAAGGCAAAGGAAATCAAAGAACGAATCAACAAATGGGACTATATGAAATTGAAAAGTTTCTGTTCAGCTAAAGAAAATATCAGCAAAATTCAAAGGGAACCAACTGCATGGGAAAACATAATTGCCAATGATACCTCAGACAAGGGTCTGATCTCCAAAATATATAAAGAACTAATGCAACTCAACACCAGGGAGACAGACAGCCCAATGAAAAAATGGGCAAAGGACCTGAACAGACAACTCACTGAGGAAGATACACAAAGGGCCCAGAGGTATATGAAGGAATGCTCAATATCACTAGTCATCAGAGAGATGCAAATTAAAACCACAATAAGATACCACCTCACACCAGTCAGAATGGCAATCATCAGCAAATCAACAAACAACCAGTGTTGGCGAGGATGCGGGGCAAAGGGAACCCTCGTACACTGTTGGTGGGAGTGTAGGCTGGTGCAGCCACTGTGGAAAATAGTATGGGGTTTCCTTAAAAAACTAAAAATGGAACTGCCTTTTGATCCAACAATTCCACTACTTGGAGTATACCAAAAGAATCCTGCAACACCAATTGATAAGAACCTATGCACACCTATGGTCATAGTGGCACTATTTACAATAGCCAAGTGCTGGAAACAGCCTAAGTGCCCATCAGTGGATGATTGGATCAAAAAACTTTGGTACAATTACACAATGGAATTCTATATAGCAGAAAGAAAGAAGAAACTTGTACCCTTTGCAACAACATGGAAGGAACTGGAGAGTATTATCCTTAGTGAAATAAGCCAGTCAGTGAAGGACAAATGTCATATGATCTCACCCATTACGGGACAATAATGAGCAAAACTAACAACAAGCAAAACAGAACCAAATATATGAATACAAGGAATAGGCCTTCAGTGGTCAGGGGGAAAGGGGTTGGGGGGAGGGGGGAGGCAGAGGCAAGGAAGGGGAGCAGCTTAGACAAGCACCTAGTATAAAGGAACCATGGACATGGACAA
>PVIW01014876.1:0-21763 GCA_004026585.1 Noctilio leporinus | reverse complement strand
GGGGAGGGGGACAGAGGGGAGCAAAAAGGGGATGGATGTAATACAACAACAATAAAATAAAAAAAAAAAAAGTTTTCTTCAGGGACCATATTGGTTTGAAGAAATAATTAAAGGAGTGAATAATTCCTGCCTTATGATTCCCATCAGCCTCGAGTCATTCCGGCTAACTGATGTCGGTGTGCAGGGTAGAGTTTTCTCTATTTCCTGATGAGCTGGCCACGGAGGAAATGAGCAGGGGGCAAGGCAGCTGGATCCAGGGAAAACGGAATACCCATTGCCTTTGTTGAACCGATACCTCTGAGAAAGTTAATATAAACCACGCAAAGGAGTCTTTACATCTCTCCCAACGTTTAATATAAAACATGCATCAAACCCCCATTGGGCTTTCAAAGAAAAGTGGCTTGTTTTCCTCAGAGAAAGTCTGGAGGTCAGATTTTCAGAAAGTTTCTATAAAAAACTTGTGAAAGGAATGTGGGGGGCTTGCCTGGCCTTTGCACTTTGGGGTGAGGATTGGAGAAACAAGGGCATATTGTACTGAGGGGAGTAAAATAAGGAAAAGCTCTTTCCTCTAGTTCATCAAATTGGGTATGATGGTGAATTTTTTGTGTCTTTCCACTAGTTCATCAAATTGGGTGTATCAACTTGACTAGGCCATACTATCCAAATGTTAGTCAAATATTATTATACATGTCTCTGTAAAGATAATTTTTTTAGACAGGACCAACATGTAAATCTTTAGACTTTTGAGTAAAGCAGGTTATCCTCTATAATATAGATGGGCCTCATTTAATCAGCTGAAGGCCTTCAGGGAAAAGAACTGAGCAAGAAAAAAATTTGCTTCCAGACTTCAGCTGCAACATCAATTCTCCTTGGCTCTCCAGCCTGCCACCCTCAGACTTACCATCCCCCCAAACTTGTGGGAGCCAATTTCTTACATTCTCTCTCTCTTATTCTCCCTACACATCCTGTTTGTTCTGTTTCTCTGGAGAACTCTGATTAGTACCAAGTTTGGGGGGAGGGGTGTATTATCTAGGTATGAAGAAGGTGGTTAAGGTGAGATGAGAAAGAGGCCAAGAAGGGGGCTGATCCGGTCATTACAGATCTCCCAGAGCATTTGTTGATGGGGATGGGTGAAGTTAGCCTAACATCTGAGTAGCGAGAGTCAAAAAGATTTTTGTGCCCTCATTGGGCTAAAAGATGACAAACTGAATCTGAAAGATTCGGGATCATATGCCTATATATTCACTTACCCATTCATGTACAAATGCTGACTACAAGGCTTCTTTACACAATGGGGATTCAGCATTGAGCAAAGTAGGTTCTGCCTTTCCAAAACTCATCATTTAGGGAGAAGACACAATAAACAGATAAATAAAGATAAGAAAAAGAAGGCAAGTAAACGGATGGATTCTGATGGACTGCTTGAGGGTCTTCTCTGCAGCAGATGTTTTCCTATGACATAAGATAAATAAAAGCCCTGACCAATTTCCTGCAGGAGGCCAGCTGGTTAATGGGCAGTTAAAGCACAAGCTCTGTTTGGGGACCATGCAGCATCCTGTGAGGACACTAAGAGCCCTTGGCACTTAGGAATTGCTCCTGAGGGAGGTGCCTCTAAGCTTCTTGTAGCTACAGCACTCCTCAGGTCCTCCATTTAGGGAAGACTCTTTGGCATGTGTGAAGCCCTCCCAAGTGGGGTCTCAGGGGCTCCATCTTGGCCCAGGCACTCTCTGTGGTCACAACTTCCTGAAGTCTTAGCCTGTTGAATTCATCCAGACCAGAAGGCTGGCTGACTCCTTTCTGAAATGAATTCATGTCTAGGAAGTAAAAAACATCTCCATCCAGTATAGAAGAGCCCAGGTCCATTAAGGGGACAAGAAAGAGGTGGAGCCTAACACTGGAGCCTAACACTGGTCAGGAGGGAATCAGGCCAAATTTCCACCTGCAAAAACCAGATATTCAAACTGCTGTGGTCTCTCTAGTCTGCAAAGACTCCAAAAATCAGCAGAGGGATGAGCCTGGAGATGGTTTTGCAGCAGTGGGAACGCTGAGCTAAAAAAGAAAGTATTTTCCTTTGCCAATGACTTAACAGAAATAAACCCTGCACACACTAAACAGAAACTGATGACCCTTCTCTGGCATTATTAACTGTTCCTGATGGGTGAGGCTTGGTCTGATATTTGTAATTGGTATGTCTTCTTCAGGGCCCTTGCATTTTACTCAAGTGCCTGATGGAAAGGTCCTCTTGGTTGCTAGAGCCACAGTGATAATAAGGCATCTCTGCATTTCATACAGATAGATTGTGGAGGAAATGCAGCTGGAAGCAAACTGATTATTAGTAATAACCGTAGATGGAATTAATGATTTCACCCCAGCACCAATACAAGCTGTGCATGAGCATGGGGTGGCATTGTGAATATGTAACACTAATATTTTGTCTCATGGAAGAGACCTTATTTGAGAGAAAGGATTATGTCTTGCTATGTGTTTTATGTTCTTGCTACTGAGGTGAGTAGAGACATTTATATGTGAATGAGCATAGGATTTATTAGATTAAATTGCATGATAGTAAGCTCTTAATTTTCCATGTTAATAGCAGGAATATTTTGTGGGTAGCATTAATAGAAATAGTGGTAATAATAACAACTATCTAAAGACCTAACCGTAAGACCTAAAACCATAAAACTCCTAAAACAAAAATAGAGAAAATCTTTATTACATTAGATTTGGCAACAATTCCTTGGATATGACATCAACAGCACAGGCAATGAAAAACAAAACCAGCAGGTGAAAGGCAACCATATGTTGAAATGTCTCTCCCTCTCTTCCTCTCTCCCT
Organism: Noctilio leporinus; assembly: GCA_004026585.1. Lineage (NCBI taxonomy): Eukaryota > Metazoa > Chordata > Mammalia > Chiroptera > Noctilionidae > Noctilio > Noctilio leporinus. The sequence continues at coordinate 18,928 of PVIW01014876.1, read as the reverse complement.
TCCTCTCTCTAAGAATAATACTAAAATATTTAAAACAAAAAACAAAAACAGACAACTAGAACAGCATCAGACTTAAAAACTACACAGCAAAGGAAACAATTCACAGAGCAATAAGGCAACTTAGGAATGGGAGAAAATATTTTTGAATTATACATCTTTTCAGACTTTATTTTTTTAATTTTAAAGATTTTATTCATTATTCTTAGAGATGAGGGCAGGGAGGGAAGAAGACAGGGAGAGAAATACCAATGTATGGTTGCCTTTCACCTGCCTCCAGCTAGATCTGGCTGGAGACCTGGCTTGCAACCTGGTTATGTGCCCTGGCTTGGGAATGGAACCAGTCAGTGACCCCTGGGTTTGCAGGCTGGTGCCAATCCACTGAGCCACACCAGCCATGTCTTATGACTTTAAGATGCAGAATACATAAACAATGTCTGCAACCCAACAACAGCAAGAACAACCAGATTAAAAAATGGGCAAAGGAAATGAATAGACATGCAAAGAAGATATGCAAATGGACAACAAACATGAAAACAACTCAACATCACTAATCACCAGGGAAGTGCAACTCAAAACTACAGTGAGATATCACCTCACCCCCATTAGGATGGCTACAAAAAAACAAAGACAAAACAGAAAATAATGTGTCAGGGAAGAAGTGGAGAAATTGGGACCCTTGTGCACTGTCAGTGGGAATGTAAAACATGTGGTCACTATGAAAATCAGGATGAAGTCCTCAAAAAATTAAAAGTAGAATTACTATATGATATAGCAATTCCACATCTGGTTATATAGCCAAAATAATTGAAAGCATGATTTGAAAGAGATATTTGCCCACTCTGATGTTAATCAGGGCATTATTCAACAATAGTCAGGAGATGGAAGCAACCAAATATTCATTGATAGATGAACAGATAAACAAAACGTGGTATCTACATACAATGGAATATAATTCGGCCTTAAAAAAGAAGGAAATCTTGTCATATGCTGCAGCATAAATGAACTTTGAGGATATTGTTGAGTGAAATAAGCTAGTCACAATAAAACAAATATCATATGATTTCACTTATAGGAAGACTCTAAAGTAATCAAGTTCAAAGAAACACAAACTAGAATGGTGGTTGCCAGAGTCTGGGGGGAAAGGAAATGAGAAGTTGCTCAATGAGTGCAGAGTTTCAGTTTCGCAAGATGAAAAGAGTTCTGGAGACCTGCTGCACTAAATATGAATGTGCTTTTAAAATTAAAATAAAATCACTATGTGCCAGATGCCAAGTTTAGCTCTTTACATATATTATTTCATGGACTCATTGCAGCACATTCTGCTGAGATAGGGACTGTTAGCCTGTTTTTCGGAGAAGTAATGAAAGCTGAGAGGGCCAGTACTGAGCCCAAGGCCATATGCTTAGTAAGGTGGAGTAATACGTAAGTGATCCAGCTAATAAGTGGCTGAGCTGGGATGAAAGGTTATCCAAGCTCATACCAGCAACTACCTCATCACATCATGGGACATTGGGAGAAGCTGGGCTGGGATGACATTTTCCCACACAGATGTGGGGCTTAACCTCTGACACAGCATTGTGGTGAGCTGGATGCCGGAGAAGGGAGGAAGCTACAAGGCTCCTTAGTTTGGAACGAGGGATGAGTTACAATTCTTGTTTCCAGAGGCAACAAATCAAAGGTTAGTTCCCTTTGGCCAAATCATCTGAGCAGCCCACCTGCGGATCACTAAGAGGAAAAGGGAGGCCGCCTTCATGTAAGTAATAGATCGTGTGTTAGAGGATTTACCGATCTCATTTAATCTTCAGGAAAGAGTAAGGCATCGGGTCACTAATCGCGGTCCAACAGATGAAACCGAGGCTCGCCTGTGAGCTCGCCTGGGGAAGAGGGGGTACTCTAGCCCAGGGGTACTGGCAAGGGGCTCTCCCTGCAAACACAATGCAGCCTCCAGGGGGCGCATGACACAAGTTCCAGATCCGCTTAGCCTCTCTCTGAGCAGGGATCCTTTCCCTCTCTTCCGAAATCCCCATCGCTACCTCCCTTCCGCGTGCCGGGCAGCTCGCTTCCTTCCGCAGTCAGCAGAAGCCCTGGGAATGAAGGTTGCTCAGGCTGCCCCGCTAACTGCAGCCCTGCAGACTCTGCCCTCCCCCAACCATGGCTGACCTGTCTTTGGTCCTGAGGCCAGCCCTTCCCTACAGCAGAACATCATCCAGCAAATCGTTCGTCTCTTGCATCATCCATATTCCTTCACTATTGGATCATTCCCACCTCAGCACAACTGCATCTTCTTTTGTAGATTACCCAGTGACTGCCACAGAGGGGCTCGTTTCTAGCATATTTCACAGCTGAGCAGATCATTTTTTAAAACAATTTCTCCTCTTAACAACACAATTATATGCAGTAGCAATTATTGTTTTCTTAATGCACTTTCTAGTTGTAAAATAAACAATTAAAACAAGAATAAAACTCCATCGCAATTCTATTTAAGCTCATTATATTTCATGACTAAAATTTGCACTTAACCAACCAAAATATCGTACCTTGCAGTTTACACTCTATTTGTATTTAAAATTTAAATACAAATAAAAACTCCACTAGGAGCCCTGGCTGGTGGCTCAGTGGATTAGTGCCAGCCTGCGAACCCAAAGGTCGCCGGTTTGATTCCCAGTCAGAGCATATAACCAGGTTGCAAGCCAGGTCTCCAGCCAGGTTCCCAACTGAAGGCGAGTGAAAGGCAACCATACATTGGTGTTTCTCTCCCTTTCTTCCTCCCTCCCTGCCCTTCTCTCTAAAAATAACAAATAAAATCTTTTAAAACTCACTCATTCAGCAATTTTTTAACTAGCAGGCTCATTTAGATTTAGATTTTTTTTTAAGGATTTTATTTATTATTTCCAGAGAGAGAGAGGGAGGGAGAGAGGCAGAGGGGGAGAGAAACATCAACGTATGGTTGTCTTTTACCTGCCCTCAGCCATGGACCTGACTGGAGACCTGGCTTGCAACCTGGTTATGTGCCCTGGCTGGGGAATTGAACCAGTGACCTTTGGGTTCACAGGCTGTCGCCTTATCCACTGTGCTACCAGGCAGGGCAGATTTAGATTTAATTTCACACCCATGCATTTACTCAACCCCTGTTTATTGTGCTAGACATTATTTTAGATGCTGGGGATGCAATGGTAAATAAAATTGTCAAAATCTCTGCATTCACAGGACTCTCACAGAGAAATAGACTGTAAACAAATAAATCAAACAGATAAATATGAAAACGACAGTCTGATGGTTCTTAAGTGCTGTGAGGAAAAACAAAAGCTGGAGCTGGAGGCTGATGGAAGGGCCTGGATCTTTGGAATCAGGTGGTTGTCTAGAAAGGCTGTATGAGTTGATTGATTGGGGGGAGGGGGGCTGCAATGATTATGACTTGGAGGGGACCAGGTCCACCATGTAGGCTGATGGACCCCAGGAGCTGTAGAAATGCGCTGAGGTATTAGATCTAACTTTTAATACTTAGTTGGCATCAACAACAGCTTCTCTCTCTCTCTCTTTTGTAAATAGGCATATGAACAAATGTGTGTCTATGTATACAGAGAAAGAACCATGTGCTTAAAGCATTCCTTATTTTAGTGCATAAATGTAATCATTGTCTATGCCTAAACATGAATGCGTTTTCTTTAAATGTTTATCTCATCTTTGAGTTTAAGTACAGAAAACACTTTCTGGAGATAGACTTTTTCTAACTTTGGCTACAAGATGGTTTTGAGAGACACAGGAATGGATAGGTGAGTGAGTCTCCTCACTGTCACAGAACCCCAGCCTATGTTGCTCTAGAATAGCTGTGGGGTGTGATTGCCTACTGCCAAGAAGTGTGACTCCTAATGCAAAACTTTGGTGAAAAAGGAAAGGGGGGTTATTGAAAGATTATACAGATTCAGAATAATGGTGGATTTCTGCTGTTATGTCCTACCCCCTTTAAGACACCTGAAAACCCTTAGTACTGCCTTCCCCTGCCAAACCAGGCCAGTTTTAGAATATGCCAGTCAGAGGTACCATCTTTCAGCACTATATGTACTAAAAGTCACATAGACATTTTTTACCTGGGTGGCAGCACAGTTTCTCCTCAAGGAAAGGCAGGGTTATCATCTTGCCATTGTTATGAAAACTACCTTAAGCCTTATCATTGTTTCTTTCCTTTCCCTATCCCACAACCATGGGTTGCAGGGAACATTTCTGTTTTGGGGACCTTTCACTCTGCACCCCATTTCATTACCACACCTACTTCCACATAGGATCCAAGGCTGCATTGCAGACTTCCTCCTGGGCCATTGAAGCTGGAAGGTAGTTTCCCTCAGGTCTCCTGAGAGCTCCTCACAACCTGGCCTTGTTTTGCTGTGAAAGCAGTGGCCACATCAGGGATTTAAAAAAAAAAAAAAAAATGCAAATTCTAGAAAGACACTGTGTCTGAGGCAATCTGAGGACTTCAGTGGCCCCCGTGTATAAAGATAGGGGTGGTCAGGTGAGAGGGATATTTTGTAAAAATTTTAAAGTTCTAATTACTTGAATTCTAACTATTCCCTCAGGGCTTACCTTCTTTGAATAGATTTCCCTAACTACCTCAGCCCTTAGCACCAGCTTCCTTCTCTAAAATCCCAGGCCCTCTGTGTCTAGACCCTCATTTTGTCACTTTCAGTGATGCCCTGGGTTATACTACTCATCTCCATTGTGCTTGGCTCCTGGGTGTAGGGCAGAGCCTTTCAGCTTCCCTCAGGACCACCTGGGACCCAGTTACTAGGTCTGGAGTAGGGCTTGAGATTCTGCACTGCTCCCATGCTCCCAGCTAAAGCCCCTGTGGCTGGTGGGAGCCCATGCTCCCAATGGTGAGAAGGAAGGAGATTGAGTGCAGCTGGCAGACAGGTTCCAATTCCACTCTGCCCTTAACTGTGCAGCCTTGAACTTTTTAAGCCTCAGCTTCCGTAACTTAAAATAGCCTAAGTACTTGATAAGTTTGCGGATAATGACTATTATCCACAGTGTTCTGTGTTTTTTTGTGAGATGGTCAGCCCACCAGCAGAAAAAGAGGAGAGACTCAAGAAAACAAAGGAGAGGCTCAGATAAACAAAGTTTATTGTTTCAGCTCCTAGAGACAGGAGTGTGGCATGCCATGGAGAACTCAGGGAGAGACGTCAGGGTGGTCAGAAGACAGAAGCAAGGAAAGCTTTAGGCCACAGCCTTTGTTGGGATTTCCCAGGAAGGATAAGGCAGGGCAGGGTGAACAGCATAAGATTGGCTACTTTGAGTAATTTCAGTGGGCTCTAAACTAGAGGGCTGGTCTCCAGTTGCCGGGTCCTGGCCTGGGATTATTAAGGCAGAGGAATATTGCCAGCTGGGGTGTATGGCCAGACAGAGAAGGCCTAGCTCCGGACTGGTCAGTCTGCATGTCAAGGGCAGGCTCCTGGCTGGGCCCTTTGCTGTCTCTAAGAATTGGCTATGTCTGAGAGGCAGTCTTTCCCTAGCCTGAAAGGTGTTTTTTTTGTTGTTGTTGTTGTTTTGCTTTCATTTTTTTAATATGTATGTCAAAACATCATAATATACATGAAGTAGAACATATACAATATGTTCATAAAGGGAACTTCTAGTTTACATGTTCTTCAAAGCTTTCATTGCTTTCCTTTTTAAATTAATTAATTAATTAACTCTTCATCCAGCCACCCTCCTCCCTTTTGGCAACCATCAGTTTATTCTCCATATCTATGGGTCTATTTCTATCTTTTTCATTCTTTTAGATCCCACGTGTAAGTGAAATCACATAGTATTTGTCTGGGTCTAACATATTTCACCTAACATAATATCTTCTAAGTCCATCCATGCTGTCATAAATGGTAAGATTTTATTCTTTTTTTTATGACAGAGTAATATTCCATTGTGTAAATTTACCACTACTTTTTTAACCACTCGTCTCTTGATGGACACTTGGGTTCCTTCCATGTTTTGGCTATTGTAAATAATGCTGCAATGAACATAGCAGTGAATATATTGTTTCAAATTAGTGGTTTTGGTTCCTTCAGATAAATTCCCAAAAGTAGGATTGCTAGGTCAAAAGGCACATCCATTTTTAATTTTTTGAGGTATCTCCATACTGCTTCCCACTGTGGCTGCACCAGTTTGCATTCCCACCAACTGTGCAGAAGGAATCTCTTTCTGCACATCCTCACCAACACTTGTTGTTTGTTGATTTATTGATGATAGGCATTCTGACAGGTGTGAGGTGATATCTCATTATGGTTTTAACTTGCATTTCCCTGACAATTAGTGAAGTTGAACATTTTTTCATTGGTGTATTGGCCATCTTTGGAGAAGTATCTATTCAGGTCCTTGGCCCATTTTTAATTAGATTGTTTGTGTTTCAGTATTATGTTGTATGAGTTAAAGTCAATATATTTTGGACACTCCATATCAGATATCTCACTAGTGAATATCTTCTCCCATTCAGTAGACTGTGCTATCATTTTGTTTATGGTTTCCTCACTGATTCCTTTTTGGGGGCTCATACTAGAGGCCAGCCTGCCACCATCTGACTCTGTACTCAGGCTCACTGGTCTGACGGACATGATAGGGGTATGTGTTAAGCACATGGCACATGGCATGCAGGACCCCATAAATGGCTGCACTTACTGTGATCATTTTTAGGATTCTTGCTTCAAGCTTTCCCAACCCCACATGGTTACCATAAAAGAACTACTTCTAAACCAGCACCACTGTTAATTTTCAGAGCAAAATGCTGAAGAACTATGTGTGCTGCCTTTGAAGATGAACAGATGTCAGCCACAATCTGTTTTCATTCTGTGGAGTGCAGGCTGAACACCAGCCCTCCCCTCCGTGCTCCCGTCCTAACCCTGAGTCCACCCATCAAGACCCACTGCTGAGAGAAACAAATTAGAATGATCTTTGTATATGGCAGTTTGAATTTCCTTCCCGTTGTTTACAAACTAACTCATAACTGTAACTGCTGAGAAATCTCTTCATGTCAGATATTTTGCTCCTAATTGATAAAGAAGTTTTCAAAAATAAAACCATCATCTGACAAATGCTGGGACTAATTGCCTGACATGTAAAAAAAAGGCTGCTGGCTGAATGTGACCAGCGTTCTCCCACCACTCCATGGTTCCCAGGAAATGGGGTTAATTCATTCAGGGCTAACATTTGCCTTGTGCATCCCAGTTCACTGAAGTAGAGACATAGCATGGGGATAAGTACTGAAAACATCATTTCATGCTTTTCTCTTCTGCTTGAAGTAATAACGGCTCAACCAAAGATCAAACAAATGCTCAATCAACCATCAAAAATTAATCAGCATCTACACTTGCCCTATACTTTTACAAAACTGGCTGATTGTTCTACTGGTATCACAACACTGAAGAATTTGAAATCCCAAACCACAAAGTTTTAACAGTCATTAACATTTTACACATGAGAGGTTAAAATTTTCTTCGGTATATTTTAGTAATTTCTTAATTTTCTTCTATGGACATGTGTTACTTTAGTTTTTTCATTGCAACATTGTCTTATTTTAAATAATTAAAAAAATTTCAATTACAGTCGACATGCAATATTATAATATTTTTCAAGTGTACAACATAGTGACTAGACATTTTTATAACTTAGGGAGTGATCACCCTAATAAGGCAAGTAACCTGGTCCCATACATAGTCATTATGGTATTATTGACTGCAATCCTATGCTGTACTTTATATCCCTGTGTGTCACTTTATTTGTAAGAATTATTATGAAATATTTCAGCCTACAGAAAATTACAAAGATTATTAAAATGAATACTTCTGTGTGTTATCCAGTTCTTGTTTTACATCGAATCAGAAACAATAATAATGACAACAAAATCCCTAAATTTATCCTCATTTCCTCCAATCCATCCTTCTTGACTTCCAACTTCTGACAATGGCAACACTGTAATTCGGGCAAATAACATGAAAACTTTGAACTTGTTAATGAAGGTTATCTCTTTCCTAACATTTAAATTCCAATTGATAGCCCCTTCAAGTTTCTTTTAAAAAAATCAATTTTTCATTCCCATTGCCACTTCATTTTGATAGCCTCAATCACCATTCTCTTCCTCATTCTGATCCTTTCGAGGTCAACAGTTTTAACACTTTGAAGGTATCATTCCACTGCCTCCTTGTATATTTGTAATTGAGAAATCAGCTGAGAGTGTATGTAATTCCTTTGTGTTTTTTTCCTATCATTTCTAGAAATTCTCAAACATTGTGTCATCAAATATTCTTTCTCTCTCATTCTTTAATTTTCTCCTTTCTTTTTGCTTTGAGAAGAGTTATCACTTTTTTCTCTGGTTTTCTAACCCCTCTTGTTTTCCATTTCATCTTCTCTCATTCTGGGTCATTGTGCATCATGGGTCATTTCTTCATATTTTCCTTCCAATGTACGAAGTCTTTTACTGAGTGTTAGGGCTCCCCTAGGTAGGTGTCGGGGCATGGAGTCCCATGCAGGCGAGGTCAAGCCTGGAAGACCTGACAAAGCTGGGTGCATATAGCCCCTATGCTCCAGGGGTGGCCCCAAGTATGAATCTGGTCTTGGGAATATTCCGTACATCCTTTGAAGTCTTCTCTGTGATCTAAACTTCCTTGACTTGCTTATCGAGCCAGCAGTAGATGTTAAACCTTAACCACAGGTAATCTCACCCTACCTAAAACTCTATGGGCCACCTGGAGTTCTTGAAGTCACTTTGTATAATAGACTACAGTCTGAAGCAGATAGTCTCATTCCTTCTATTGTTATCTAAATTTAACAACTCCCTTTCTTTCGAATACTCTTCTGTGGTAATGATTTGGGGTGTGTACGTGCATCCCCTGCCTTGTGTAATCAATAAAAACCTTTGAAGGGCCATCCGAGGCCTTTGTCAAACAGACATTGGTCAACCTTCTCTCCCCTAGCATGAGTTGCCTGAGAAGGTTCATTTCATCTGCAGCACTGGGAGAATCTCTGTGGGGGTCCCCCACAACTGAGTTTATTCTACTATTTAATCTGTCCAGGGAGCTTCAGTGATTACTGTTTTTATTTCCATATTTCTTTTATTTTTTAAAAGATTTTATTTATTATTTTTAGAGAGAAAGGAAGGGAAAGAAGCAGAGAGGGAGAGGGACATCAATGTATGGTTGCCTTTCACCTGCCTCCAGCTACAAACCTGTCTGGTAGACCTGGCTTGCAACCTGGTTATGTGCCCTGGCTGGAGAATCAAACCAGTGACCTTTGGGTTTGCAGGCTGGCGCCTTAACCACTGTACCACCAGCCAGGGCCTATTCCCATTTTTCTGACACAGACCTTTAAAACCTTTTGGAGTTTCTGATAGCAGTATCTCTATTATGCTAATGAGGCCACTTATGGTAGGCCCCAGATATTGTCAGGATCTGGGCTGCTCACCAGAAAGACTAACCATATCTTTCAGTTATCTGCCCTCTAGGGAGGATATGGAGGCTGGAAATTGAGTTCAATAACTTAATCAATGATTCAATACATCATGCCTGCCTAATGAACCCCTGATAAAAATTGGACACCAAATTTTCTTACTTGGTGAACCCACTGATATACTGGAAGAGTAATGGATCCTGATGCCAAGAGATGAGAACTTTCTTCTATATATCCTTTAAATTTGTCTGGTCCTCTTCACTTATAATCCTGTGTTCTATGAGTTACTCTAGCAAATTATTGAGCCTGAGGAAATCATGGAAACCTCTGAACTTATAGACAGTCAGCCAGAAGAGCCAGTGGTCTGTGCACCTCCAAAGTGCAGCCAGCATCTGAGAAAATGGCAGTCTTACTTTTAACTTGTGGAATTTGTGCCAGCTGCAGGTGGTCAGAGCCAGAACTAGATTGCACTGGGGTTGAAACAGAACAGAATCTTGATCTCCCCACTTACCATATGGGAGACTTTGGGTAAGTCACACAACCTCTCTGTGCTGCAGTTTCCTTGCCTTAAAAAATGATATTAGCAGTACCTACCACATAAAATGTGTGAATAAATGAGACAACTCAGTATCTAGCATATAATAATTGATCAACAAATGCGAGTGCTACAAGATCCTATTCAAATGTCATCATATTTATAGAGCCCGCACCTTTGTCCTATGGAAAATATTACTCTTTTTTTCTTTGCAGTGGGTACTTTCTGTCCTTACTCTGTTTTATTTTCCTTTAGCTTTATCATCGCTTCTATTAGTTGGCTCTTTAAGGGATAATGATTTGTAACAAATCACCCCTAGAACTCAGTCACTTCTAGCAGCAAGCCTTTGTTCTCATGCTCGTGGATCCACAGGCCTGCTGGGTTGGCTGATGGGGACTGGATTCAACTGAGTGGCTCTGCTTTTGTCTTTTAGTGTGCCAGTCTTGTCTGTCTCTGGGCTGTGGGTTGTGTTCCAGTCAGCTCAATGGTGTCTCGTTATCCTTCCAGAAACGTCTCAGCACATATTCTCATGGCAATGGCAGAAGTAGATGAAGAAGGCCAAACATCAAGAGAAGTTATAAGTATGTGAAACAGTTTATTCCTGAATTATTTATTAATTTCATTATTGTATATTTTAGGTCTCTGCTTACATCATGCTCACAAATGTCCCATAGGCTAAGGTGAGCCTCATGGTCAAGCCAAACATCAAGGGAAATGCACTCTAACTTCTGTCAGAGGAACGGCACTATCACAGGACCAAGTGTGGCAACTAATTCTAACACAAGTGGAACGTGAGGAATTAGGGAATGCATCAATCTACCATAACACTTGACAACTTATATTTTCATTTGTTTTTAATCTAGAGTCCTGCCACTGTAATATAAATTTCACGAGAGTAGAGACATTCGTTGTTCTGTACATAGTTCTATCCTTAGTGCCTAAAGCAGCCATCCTTCAGCAGGTACCTATACACTGCTTATATGAATGACTAAACACATGAGTCAAGCAATAAAAGAGGCAATAATAGTTACCACCTAATGGTTCTGTGATACAGCTGGAAATAATGGTGTAATGCCTAAAACAATGGGTAACTAGGCTTCCTTGATGCTGCAGGGCAGAGTGCTGTAGCAGCCACTAACCAGTAGCCTCCATAACAGAAACCCACATGGGTTGGGGAGGCACAGGCTCAAGAACCAGGACATGGGGTGCGCAGTGAACAAAACCTGCAGAGGCCATCATTTATCCATGTGAATGGCTTCATATTCATCTTCAAAGCAAGTTCTCACAGGAGCCAAATTGAAGATACCAAAAGCCACTGATGACCATGTTCATGGATGGGAAGAATTAACATCATTAAAATGTCTATTCTACCCAAAGCAATCTACATATTCAATGCAATACCAATTAAAATACCAATGATAGACTTCACAGAAATGGAAAAAATACTTCAAAAATTTAAATGGAGCCAAAAATGCCCACGAATAGCCACAGCAATCTTGAGAAAGAAGAACAAGGTAGGAGGAATCACAATACCGACTTCAAACAATACTACAAGGTTACTGTCATCAAAACAGCCTGGTACTGGCATAAGAATAGACATATAGATCAATGGAACAGAATAGAGAGCCCAGGAATTAACCCAAGGCTCTATGGTCAACTCATATTTGACAAAGGGGGAAGGAACATCAAATGGAGTAAAAAGAGTCTCTTCAACAAATGCTGTTGGGAGAACTGGACAGCAACATGCAAAAAGATAAAACTAGACCACCAACTTACATCATACACCAAAATAAACTCAAGATGGATAAAGGATTTAAACATAAGCAGTGCCACCATAAAGGTCCTGGAGAAAAATATAGGCAGTAAACTTTTGGATATCCTATGCAGAAATATGTTTACTGATACTTCACCAAGGGCAAAGGAAATAAAAGAACAAATCAACAAATGGGACTATATCAAATTGAAAAGTTTCTGTTCAGCTCAAGAAAATATCAGCAAAATTCAAAGGGAACCAACTGTATGGGAAAACATAATTGCCAATGATACCTCCGACAAGGGTTTGATCTCCAAAATATATAAAGAACTAATGTGACTCAACACCATGGAGACAGAAAGCCCAATTAAAAAATGGGCAAAGGACCTGAACAGACAACTCACTGAGGAAGATATACAAAGGGCCCAGAGGCATATGAAAGAATGCTCAACATCATTAGTCATCAGAGAGATGCAAATTAAAACCACAAAAAGATACCATCTCACACCTGTCAGAATGGCAATCATCAGCAAATCAACAAACAACAAGTGTTGGCAAGGATGTGGGGCAAAGGGAACCCTCATGCACTGTTGGTGGGAATGTAGGCTGGTGCAGCCACTGTGGAAAACAGTATGGGGTTTCCTTAAAAAACTAAAAATGGAACTGCCTTTTGATCCAGCAATTCCACTACTTGGACTATACCCAAAGAATCCTGAAACACCAATTCATAAGAACCTATGCACACCTATGTTCATAGCAGCATTATTTACAACAGCCAAGTGCTGGAAACAGCCTAAGTGCCCATCAGTGGATGATTGGATCAAAAAACGTTAGTACATTTACACAATGGAATACTATACAGCAGAAAGAAAGAAGGAACTCCTACCCATTGCAACAACATGGATGGAACTGGAGAGTATTATGCTTAGTGAAATAAGCCAGTCAGTGAAAGACAAATACCATATGATCTCACCCATTACAGGACAAAAATGAACAAAACTAACAACAAGCAAAACAGAACCAAATCTATGAATACAGTGAATAGGCCTTCAGTGGTCAGGGGGAAGGGAGCTGCGGGGAGAGGGGCAAGGAAGGGGAGCAGTTTAGACAAGAACCTAGTATGAAGGAACCATGACATGAACAACAGGTGGGACTGACTTTGGGGGGAATGGGTGGGTGGGGAGGGAGACAGAGGGGAGCAAAAAGGGGATGGATATATTACAACAACAATAAAATTTTTAAAAAAGCCACTGATGAAACATTTCAGGATCTCAATTCCCCTGGTTTTGTCACCATTCATTGTAAGAAAAAGCTCTAGTATTGAGTTGACTTTACTAAAATAGTCCCTATAAACTGGCTGACAATAGCACTATCCAGCTTCAATTCAGTAAGTAGAATTAATTCCACACCTGGAATTGAAATTACTGAGTTAAGCATATATGTAAACTTTATATATACAGGGATGGGCAAAAGTTGGCTTATAGTAATTTGTAAAGTAGGTTTACAATAATGAAATGAATAAATAATTCAAGAAAAAACTGTTTCATGTACTCACAACTGTAAACTTACTTTTGCACACTCCTGTATATAAACTTTCCTCAAGGAATGACACAATGCATGGAAAGAGCCTTAAAAATACAAGTTCTCTGCAATTTAGCAAATGAAGAGACAATGAAAAGTCTAATAGTAAACTTGAGACAGGCTAAATACTGCCCAATTAGCAAACTTGAACCAAAGGCAGAAGAAAAACTTGTAATTAAATCTGAACCCTTTAGAAAGAAGTAAAAATGATCCAATAATAGCTAAATCAACCAAAGTGAGAAAGGTTATAAAAAGCAGCTTCCAACTTATTTCCTAATAAGATCCCTAATAAGAAGATTTGGGATCAAACAGAAAAGGCTGGAAGAATGGGTAAATACAAACCACTGATACAGAACAGCGAAGGTGATATCATTTCACAGAGCAAATGGTTGGTTTCCCAGGTTTGGCCTCAAAGGCTGTGTTCTCTTATGTTGGTAAAAGACAAATAAACAAAAAATGTATAAAATTGGGTTTATATTCATTCATATAAACCACAAAGCCCAGAGGTAAAAGCTCTTGGGGAAGGGTGCGTGGCAAGGATGAAAGGGACTTGGTCCCTACATGCGTGCACTTAAGACCCTGGGGAGAAGACCCTCATCCATGAAAAAAAAGTCTGAACTAAAACAGAAGCCTCCAAGTTATCTTTCTATCACACAAAAAAGTTGCACTGTCTGTATTTTTGCTGAGTCATGAATTCACTATAATGCCTGATCAAAGGGCAAAAAAAGGTGTTCCCAGTGGAAACCTGGCCCCAGCATCTCATTTTATTCTGCAGTTTTTCCTTTCAAGTTTCTCCTTTAAGTTCAGGTAATGTTAGATCTAAGTAACATACAGATTCCCCTAGACTTAAGTTTCTTTATTTAAAACATTATTTAAATATTCACAAATGCATGCATTGGTGTAAACTGCTTATGCTTGTGACTCTTACACAGCCAAAAAACCCAACAAAAATTCAAATTTAGTACAGAGCAAAAGATAAAAAATGTAAACATGAAGTAAATTTTCTGCACATAGCAGAGCCCAGCACACAGAAGATACATGATGTGTATCTGAGAAATGAGTATTGCCCAGGACTTCAGTATCAGGGTGTTTTTGAACTGACTTTGTGAAGATGTGGGGAAAGGCGACAGCAGAAAACTTCAGTAGAGCATCTCTGGTCCCTCAGTTAAGACAGCAGAACCTTTACTTAAAAAGGAAGGGGCAGGAGCTCAGCTTGGGAAGTAGCCTCTTTCTGCTCTGGAAGCACCTTTATGGATTTTGTTCACTGTGTACCCCATGCCCCTGGGACTAGGGAAGCTCAACATGTGTCTTAGTCCCTCTGGGCTGCTCTAACAAAGCACCAAGGGCTGAGTGGCTTATAAACAACTGATATGCATTTCTCATCTTCTGAAGGCTGGAAGTCTGAGATCAGGGTGCCAGCAGAGCTGGGTCCCAGTAAGAGCTCTTTTTGGGGTTGCAGGCTTCACCTTAATCCTCACTCTGGGGCCTTTGTTATAAAGGCTCTAATCCTGTTCATGGGGGCTTCACCTTCAAGACCTAATCACCTCCAAATACCGTCACATTGGGCATTAGGATCGTCCCATATGCATTTGGAGGGGACATGTACATTCAGTCCGTTGCGGCATATGTTTGTGGAACACTTTTGCACCTCCTCTGCCCAGCGCTTCAGCTCCTTCCCGTTTCTGAATGCAGAAAGCTTCCATAGACTTGGCCCTGCAGCCAGCCTCAGCTGGTTTAATCCTGGGTGCTGCTTCAGGGCACGAAGAAGGGCAAATACCCAAGAGTAGCTATTTCAGGCTAGGAAGAAAACCACCAGCATCAATGGAGAACAGGAGGCCCCCACCGGGTGCCCCTTACACTGAAGCAAGGGCACCCTCGAAAGTAAATACCTTCAACATGGGTCATTTCAATAGTTCAGTGGTTCAGAAATCCTGCCTATAACTCCTCTGGTCTTCTTGTCTTTTTAAAACAGAGCAAATGGAAGAGCTGAGCTTTCCCAGCAGTTCCTGTGTTACTGTGAAGAGAATTGCTGGGAGGAAAGAGGGTGTTGGCAGCAGCTTCAGTGAGGCCTGAGAGCCTTGTGGAATTCCTGGAGTGGCTTGGCCCTGGGCAGGAAGGTGCTTCTGGAACCCAGTTTTTACAGCAATGAGCCCCACCCACAATTCTAGGCCCTACTGGGTTCAAGCAAAAGACACACACTGGGTGGAAGACTTCTGTGGCTGGGCAGAGCCCTCCCCCCCTCAGCAGGAGCTCTACCTGCTGGAGCACCAGTGCTCTGCCCTGCCCTCCCTCCACAACACACACACACACAGACACACACACACACACACACACACAAATTCACTAGACTTTACTAGGTCTTTTTTTAGTAAATGTGCACTAGTCTTCAAAACCTGCTAAGGCTCCCCATTGCACTCAGAATGAAAAACAGAGCCCAAACCTTCAACTCCTGCTGTTTTGGGCTCTCCTCATTTCTCTGCAGACACGGCCCTGTGGTTCCTGGAACAGCTAAGAGGGTTCCTCCCCCAGGGCTTTTGCACTGTGGGTTCCCTGGAATATTTGTCTCTAAATGATGCCATGGTTCACTCCTCACCTCACTCACAGCTCTGCGCAAGTGCCCTCATAGACTACACGGGCATTCTCAGCTTCTCTCCACCCTTCTACTCAGCTCTACTTTTCTTCAAAGCACACACATCTACTTAACATTGTATTATATATTTGTTCTTTGACTATTCTCTGTCTGTGCAGAGGGAAGGGGCTTGTTCTTTTATTATCCACTGTCCTGTCCCTAGCTGGAAGTATGTAAATTATAATCACTTACTGACTGACTAAACAAACATAGCTTTCCAAAAGGCACTACAGTAAATCTACCCAAAGGCACTTGCAGAATTTGTTGACTTAGCTAAAGGATCACACATATTCATCCTCCATAGCACTGTTGTAAAAGTTAGCCTTAAATACAACAACAATAAGCTAGTAATAATAATAATAGCAATAGATGCCCTTCTAGAGGTCTTAGCCTGTTCTAGGCACTAAGGATGACACTTGAGTTGAAGTTCTTTCTCACAAACATCTGTCTCTGGGAGAGAAGGGGCATTGATGCTCAGTGAGGCCAATGACCTGCCATTAAGCAGCAGGCCTTGGGACTGTCCAAGTTGGTAACTGGGTTAGCTGGGAGTGAACTGGCAGGCAGTCTGGGCTTGCAAGGGGGCTCTCCAGGAACCAGTAAATCTTGGACTGACAGAAAGGTTCCTAGCACTTTGGCTTTTCTCCAGTGTCTGTACAGAAAATGTAAAAGCATGATTACTTGCTTCCTCCTCTCTCTGCTAAGAGAACCTCTAAAGAGGGATGGCTGGCTTTCCAGGGAGTCCACCAGGCTATGGGTCACAATGATGGCTGCCCAGCAGAATTACCTGAGGAATTTAAAGAATACAGATGTTCAGGCACCATCCCTGGCATCTGTTCGCACTGGTCTGGGGAGGCCTAGCTATCTGCATTGTTATAAGCACAACAATTTTTTCCAAAGTGCATGAACACTGAGAGCCCCTGGTGGCTCAGAAGAGGTGGAAGGGAATAGAGGCCAGGATCGTTGGTAAGGGGAGAAGCAACTTACTTTCCAAAGACAGGGTCAGAATTACTGTTTTTTCCCTTATGCCTTCAGCTTTAACGCAGCACCCTTACTGAACCTGTCTTCATTTAAGTATTTTGATATTTTGCTCATCATAGAGCTTTTGCATCAATTTTTAACTTTTAAAGATAGCATTAAGCCCTGGCTAGTAGCACAGTGGATAAGGTGCCGGCCTGTGAACCCAAAGGTCGCAGGTTCGATTCCCCAGCCAGGGCACATAACCAGGTTGCAAACCAGGTCTCCAGTCAGGTCTGTGGCTGGAGGCAGGTGAAACACAACCATACATTGATGTCTCTCTCCCTCTCTGCCTCTCTCCCTTCCCCTCTTTCTAAAAATAATGAAATAAAATCTTAAAAAAAAAAAAAAAAGCATTAAGTCCTGAGTGGTGAGGCTCAGTGGATTGGAGCCTGTCTGTGAACCCAAGGGTCACTGATTTGCTTTCTAGTCAGGGCACATAACCAGGTTGCAAGCCAGGTCTCCAGCCAGATCTAGATGGAGGCCGGTGAAAGGCAACCATACATTGATGTTTCTCTCCTGTTCTTCCTCCCTCCCTGCCCTTCTTTCTAAAAATAATGAATAAAAAAAATCTTAAAAAATAACATTAAAATATTATTTATATTGATTATTGAGGGGGAGGCACCGAAACACTACTTCAATTTTGTGCCTGAAGCAGGGTCTCAGTGTCTCCCCAAGGCCCCATCCCTTGGAGGCACTGTTGTGATCTGGCAGTGTAAGGGTGTGAGGGCAGAGACATGCCGGAAGAGAAATTAAAGTCTTCTCATCTGCCAGTTCAGGCAGAACATGAAGTATTGATGGGAGCTGAAAGGTCATCTTTTTCCATCATCAGAGCCTTTCCTGAGGAAGGTGCCCAGAACTTGTCTACTGTCATCTTCTGTCTGGACCCCAGCTGCTAGTCCCTCTTAGTCCCTCTCTCCCCAGCTCTCTTCCTGGTTTCTCAACCAGCCAAGCTGGCTTCTGTCTCGGGGCCTTTGCACTTTAGCTTTCTTTGATCAACATTAGTCTGGGGTGTTAGGTCTTTGTTGAAATATCTCTTTAGAGAGGATATCCATGACTATTCCGCTGGTCATTCATCTCATCTCTCTGCTTTTCTTATAACACTTATTACTCTCCAAATTTGTTTTAAAGTACCAGTATTTATCTATTGCTTTTCTTTTCCACAAAAATGTAGGTTTCATAAAAACAGTAGTATTATCTATGTGGTTCATGCTATATCTCTGTGGCCTATGATAGGGCCTGGTTTATAATAGGTGTCCAACATTATCTCTTGAATAAATAAGTTATTGGATAGATGAAAGATGAATGGATAAATGAGTAACTGAAGGTTAATAATAGGATTTTTTTCTTGAAAATTGTAGGACCTGTAGATTAGCAGGATGAATTTTATAATTAAAGAATCAAAGTCATACGGCTAAAAGAATCCCGAGAACCAGAATTAACATCATTAAAATGTCCATACTACCTAAAGCAATCTACATATGCAATGCAATCCCAATTAAAATACCAATGATAGACTTCACAGAAATAGAAAAAACACTTCAAAAATTTATATGGAGCCAAAAACGCCTGCAAATAGCCACCACAATCTTGAGAAAGAAAAACAAGATAGGAGGAATCACAATATCGGACTTCAAACAATACCATAAGGTTACTGTCATCAAAACAGCATGGTACTGGCATAAGAATAGACATATAGATCAATGGAACAGAATAGAGAGCCCAGAAATTAACCCAGGACTCTAAGGTCAACTAATATTTGACAAAGGGGGAAGGAACATCAAATGGAGGAAAACAGTCTCTTCAACAAATGGTGTTGGGAGAACTGGACAGCAACATGCAAAAAGATAAAACTAGACCACCAACTTACACCATACACCAAAATAAACTCAAGATGGATAAAGGATTTAAACATAAGCAGTGCCACCATAAAGGTCCTGGAGAAAAATATAGGCAGTAAACTTTTGGATATCCTATGCAGAAATATGTT
>PVIW01014875.1:0-21767 GCA_004026585.1 Noctilio leporinus | reverse complement strand
TAAAAAAAAAAAAAAAACAAAAACAATGAGATCAAAGGTGGAATCAAAAAGTTTGAGAAACAAATGACAATGAGTACACAACTGCCCAAAACCTATGGGATACAACAAAGGCAGTCCTCAGAGGAAAATTCATATCAATACAGACCTACCTAAAAAGGATAGAAGAAGCTTATACAAACAACCTAACAATAAAGCTGCAAGAACTAGAGGAGCATCACCAAACAAAGCCCAGAGCAAGTAGAAGGAAGGAAATCATTAAGATCAGAGCAGAATTAAATAACTTAGAGATTCAAAGTATTAGTATTTGAAGAATCAATAATTCCAATAGCTGGTCCTTTGAAAAAAAAAATTGACAAGCCTTTAACCAGATTCATCAAGAAAAAGAGAGAGAATACTCAAATAAACAGAATCAGAAACAACAGAGGAGAAATCAAAACTGATACTTCAGAAATACAAAGGATTGTAAAAAATTATTGCAAAAACTTTTAGATAAGAAATATGACAACCTGGGTTAAATGGACACATTTCTGGAAGTGTATAATCTATCAAAACTGAATCCAGAAGAAGCAGAAAGTCTGAATAAACCAATAGCAACTAGTGAAATTGAAGAAGTAATAAAAATATACCAAAGCACAAGAGTCCCAGACCAGATGGCTACACCAGTGAATTATACCAAACATATAAAGAAAAACTAATTCCTGTTCTTCTCAGCCTATTCCAAAAAATTCTAACAAAAGGGAGGGCTCCCAAACTTTTTCGATGAGGCCAATATTATTCTAATCCCAAAACCAGGTCAAGACAGAACTAAGAAGGAAAACTATAGGCCAATATCTCTGATGAATATAGATGCTAAGACTCTTAACAAATTTTGGCCTAACTGATTCAGCAATATATTCAAAAGATCATACACCATGATCAAGTGGGTTTCATCCCAGGGAGGCAAGGATGGTACCACATTTGCAAATAAATAAATGAAATACACCACATCAACAAAATGAAAGACAAAACCACATGATTATATCAATAGATGCTGAAAAAGCATTTCATAAGGTGCAGCAACCATTTATGATTAAAATAAAACACTCAGCAAAATGGGAATAGAGGGAGCATACCTCAACATCATAAAGGCCATATATGAGAAATCTGAAGCCAAGATCACACTCAATGGGCAAAAACTAAAATATTTCTTTCTAAGATCAGGAACAAGACAAGACTGTCCACTTATTCCACTTCTGTTCAACATTGTTTTGGAAGTTCTAGGCATCACCATCAGAGAAGAAAAAGGAATCAAAGGTATAGAAATTAAAAAGGAGGAAGTCAAACTGTCATTATTTGCAGGTGATGTGATAATGTATATACAAAACTCGATAGACCACCAAAAACTTACTTGACTTAATAAGCAAATTTAGCAAAATAGCTAAACATAAAGTCAATATTCAGAAATCAAAATCATTTTTGTACACCAATAATGGAACATCAGACATAGAAGCTAGAAAACAAATCCCATTTACCATAGCAACAAGAAAAATAAAGTAGTTAGGAATCAACTTAACCAAGGAGGTAAAAGACCTATACTCAGAAAACCACAGAACAATGAAGAAAGAAGTCAAGGAAGATACAAATAAATGGAAGCATATACCATGTTGATGGATGGGAAATATTAACATCGTTGAAATGTCCATACTACCCAAAGCAATCTATAGATTCAATGCAATCTCAATTAAAACACTAATGACATACTTCACAGAGATAGAAAAAATACTTCAAAAATTTATATGGAGCCAAAAATGCCCACGAACAGCCTCAGCAATCTTGAGAAAGAAGAACAAGGAAGGAGGAATCACAATACTGGACATTGAACTATACAACAAGCCTACTGTCATCAAAACAGTCTAGTACTGGCAGAGGAATAGATATGTAGATCAATGCAACAAATAGAGAGCCCAGAAATAAGCCCAGGAGTCTATGGTCAAATAATATTCAACAAAGGGGGAAGGAACAAAGGAACATAAAATGGAGTAAAAACAGTCTCTTCAACAAATGGTGTTAGGAGAACTGCACAGCAACATGCAAAAAGATAAAACTAGACCACCAACTTACACCATACACTAAACTTAAGATGGATAAAGGAATTAAACATAAGCATTGCCACCATAAACATCCTGGAGAAAAATATGGTCAGTAAAATTTAAGATATTCTACAGAATATCAGAAATATGTTTATTGATACTTCATCAAGGGCAAAGGAAATCAAAGAACAAATCAACAAATGTGTCCATATCAAACTGAAAAGTTTCTGTTCAGCTAAAGAAAACACCAACAAAATTCAAAGGGAACCAACTGTATGGGAAAACATATTTGTCAATCATACCTCAGAGAAAGGTTTGATATCCAAAACATATAAAGAGCTTATGAGACTCAACACCAGAAAGACAGATGGCCCAATTTAAAAATGGGCAAAGGACCTGAACAGACACCTCTCTGAGAAAGACTACAAAGGGCCCAAAGGCATGTGAAAGAATGCTCAACATCATTTGCTATGAGAGAGATGAAATTAAAATCACAATATGATACCACCTCACACCTGTCAGAATGGCAATCATCAACAAATCAACAAACAACAAGTGTTGCTAAGGATGTGGGGCAAATGATACCCTGGTGCACTGTTGGTGGGAATGCAGGCTGGTTGCAGCCACTGTGGAAAACAGTGTGGGGTTTCCTTAAATAACTAAAAATGGAACTGCCTTTTGATCCAGCAATTCCACTACTTGGACTATACCCAAAGAACCCTGGAATACCAATTCATAAGAATCTATGTACCCTATGTTCATAGCAGCACTATTTATAATAGCCAAGTTGGAAACAGCCTACGTGACTGTCAGTGGATGATTGGGTTAAGAAACTTTGGTACATTTATGCAATGGAATATTACACAGCAGAAAGAAAGAACTCCTATCCTTTGCAACAACATGAATGGAACTGTTGAGTATTATGCTTAGTGAAATAAGCCAGTCAGTGAAAGACAAATACCATACGATCTTACTCATTACAGGACAATAATGAACAAAACAAACAACAATCAAAACCAGATACATGAATACAAGGAAAGTACTTCAGTTGGCAGGGGTAGAGGGAAGGGGGTCAAGAGGAGGGGGTAGGAAAAGGCAAAGAAAGGAAGCAGTTTAGTAAAGAAACTAGTACGGAAGAACCATGGACATGGACAAGTGGGATTGACTTTGGTGGGGAGTGGGTGGGTGGGAAAGGAGACAGAGGGAAGTAAAAAGGGGATAGATATAATGCAACAACCATAAAATTAAATTAAAAACAAATCCAAACTGTCAGTTGACCCCAGCACCTTCCAAAAAGCTGAAGACGTGGAAGAGGGCACAGTTCCCCTTTGTAATGGTTCGAACAAGACCCCTATACAATCCTATCATCATTACCAACACCATCATCGTTTGCCACCATCACCACCACCTCCATCATCATTTCATTACTTGCAATTGTTCCTCTCATTTTCTATGGAGATGGTGGTTGTCCCATATAATGATGGTTTATCTCTTGTTTTGTAAGATTTTTTATAGTTGTTATATGTTATAAATAGTCAGACCCTGTTTAATTCTATATTTGACTGCTGACAAATAAAGTCTCCTATCATCCTCTTCTCCATCTACCACATGCAAGAAATCTGATTAGAAAGGCTTGTTCCTCTCTTCATGTCACTGGGAGACTGACATCTCACAAGATGTTGTAACCAGAATCACCACTCAGATATCCACAAAATAAGAGCCCTGAGCCAGTCTCCTTTCCCAGATGTATTAAAGCATGGCTGATTTAGTGAAGGGTCTTTCTTGTTCCTCTCAGGGATTATAAATATGTGTATGATAAATGCTCTATGTTCTCTTGTGTGTTTGTCATCAGTCTGGACATCTGCACCAATCTGCTGCAGATCCCTCTGTCTTTTTTTTTTTTTTTTTTTTTTTTTTGCTGTCACCAATATTGGGTGCTGTGAGTATGATGTGACATTTATGATTGCCACCAGTGAGGGTCTTTCTTCTCTTGAGTTGGTTTTATAAGTCTCTGGTGCCCACTGTCCATCATAAAAATACCCAGCTGCTGGTGGCTTAGACACTTGGTTGTTTGGAGCTGGGCCTCACTGTTGTGTCCAGCAGGGCTCTGCTGATGATATTCTAATCAGTAATGCAAGAGACAAATTCACCCTTTTAACCAGAAGTAAATTTCAGGAACTTCTTTTCCTTCCTCTCTCATTTACTTATATGTCTGCATATGACCTTTATGAGTATGTCATCTCATCTACATGAGATGAGTATCACCTAGGCCTGAAGTCACATGCTGCACAGATCTGTGTACAGAACTGAGAAGAGATATTCCCAGGTACATATATGGTGAAATTAAGTAAGCCTGAAGCCAACACTCCCAGAATTCTAGTACTTTATGTTGTTATTTTCTCCCCATGTAGCAAGTTCAAGTTGTCTGATGTCACTTTTCTCAGAAATAGCCTCACATAGTAATCTAGTCACAAATAATAATTTAAAAAAGAAGCTGATTGGACATTAACCCACCATTTTAGCTAAGCTGAAATATATTTTACCACTTGATGCAGAGTGGGTGGTCCTATAGATTAGTATGCTAAATGAAATAGGTTATGCAGAGCATATGGTCCCAGAGTGTGACTTGTCCATGTGTGCATGTCTACAATGAATTACTCCCCAGCCTTGGACAGCTGGGTTTAGTTGTTAGGAGTTTAATATTTTTACCCAAGATTGTGGCTTCAATCTCAGTTTTGGGCATGTATAATCAATCCCCTTTCTGAGCATGCCCCTTTCTGGGACCATATTCTTCTTGTCAGTGTCTGACTCCAGAGCTCCATCTATAGTAGGAGGAAATGCAAAAGGAGCCCCTCTGCTGATGAAAAGCATCCCAGACATGACCCTGATGCTCTGAGACAGGAGCCCTGCCTGGCATTCCCAGCTGTTCCCAGCACCTGATCAGGACAGAACACAACCAATCTCTCTCTCTTTCTCTATTTTCTCTCTCGTTCCCTTCCCTTATCCCTTATTTTCTTTCTAAAATCAATGAAAAAATGTCATCTGATGAAGATAAAATAATAAAATGAAAAATAAAATAATTACCCCCTGCAATTGGTCCTGTGCTCTCCCCAGTGACCCAACTGCTCCAAGAGATGAGAACATGACCAGAAAACATAAATTATCATAAATGTTGAGAGAATTCAAATGAGAGATGCCTTTGAAAGTCACCAGGATTGAACATACCAATACATTCTACCATTATGAGCAGAGAAGATTGTTCTCTAAAGACAGGAAATTCCATCCACCACCATTTCCCCCAGAAAAATTGTGAGAATATGGATTAAGGACATAGTGTGGCTCTACAACACCTGGACCCAGTGTTGGAGAAGATGGAGCATCTGTGTTGATCATTGTGAGGAAGAAGCGTGAACCCTGCAGAGAAGCAGACAGTGCTCCCTGATCATGTTTCTTCAGTGGAGTTTGGTGCTGAATATGCACTGCTTCATTTTCGTTTTTATTCTCTAGATTCTGTGGTAAAACCAGGAAAACTTGGGACATAGAAGAGACTGAGTCATGACTATATCATCTTATGTGAGGATTTTGGTAGGTATTTAAGAGTAAATATAAAGAAATTTCATTATGGAAAGCCATCATGCCAATCACAAATATACAATAAAAGGAAAATCAAATCATAATTGATATAAAGAACATCACTTTTCTTCATTCCACTGATTACATTTAAATAGCCTCCCCTCCATGGGGCTGGTGACTCTAACTTTATATAAAACTCATCAATCACAGTGGTTCAGCCTTATTTTCACCATCAGCAGTTGTGGCTCTGTGGACATATGACATAATTCTAATAAGGAATGCATGAGACGGGTTCATGCCTGGTTCATCAGGAGTTAATTTCAGTTTTGTCTGCACCCACCTTCATTCATTTTCATGTCTGCACATGACCCTCAGGAATGCAGTCACCTTATCCACCTGACATCGGTGACATCTGGGCATAAATCTGCATGCTGTGTGAGTCACTCTGCATAATAGGACAGAGATACCCCCAGATATTTGAATAGTGAAATTAAGCAAGTCTTGACTCAACACATACAGAATTCTTTTTTTTTTTCTTTAAAGATTTTACATATTTATTTTAAGAAGAGGTGAAAGGAGGGAGAAAGTGAGGGAAAGAAACAACAATGTGTGGATGCCTCTCACGTGCTCTTAACCGGGATCTGATATGCATCCCAGACATGTGTCCTGACTAGTAATTAAGCAAGTGACACTTTTGTTGCCAGGTCAGTACTCAATCTACTGACCCACACTCACCAGAGAAGAATTCTTGTTCTTAATGTTGTGATTTTTCTCCTCATGCAGCAAACCAAGATGTTTTATGTGAATTTCCTTAGTAATAATCTGATATGGTAATCTAGTCTTGAATATAAAAAGTAATTGGTTTGGAAATTAATCCATCTTCTTTATTCAGCCATAAGAAAATGAAAGCTTATCATATGGGACAATGTGGATAGACCTAGAGGGTATTATGCTGAATGAAATAAGCCACTGTAACACAAATGCCATATTCTCTCACTTACATGTGGAATCTAAAGAACAAGCTAAACTAGCAGAAAGAAAGAGACCCATAAACTCAGAGAACAGACCAGAGTTTTAGAGGTGAGAGGAGAGGTGGGAGCCTGAGTCAAAAAAATAAAGGGATTAAGAAGTACAAATTGGCAGTAACTGATTAAACACAGCATGTAAAAGCACAACACAAAGAATACAGTCAGCAATATTACAGTATCTTATGTGGTGCCAGGTGGAAACTGTAATATTGAGCCATCATATCTCAAATTGTATAAATGTCTGACCACTCTGCTGTAGGCAAGAAGCTCATACATGTATTAAAGAAAATATGGAATGTCAACTGGAGTTGAGAAATGTGGGAATTAACCCAGATTCCAGGGAGGCTAAAGTTATGGTTGCCGCAGAGTGATAGGAAGGAGATATGGCTGAATTCCAGGACTGTGCTCACAATTCTGAAGATCTTGTAGTTTTAGTAGAGAGTTCCATTGAAAACTTCAACTTCCTATTATGTATCTGTGGATTATTACCAGGAGTTGCAATGATAACCTGATTTCCGGAAAGGCTGTTCCTGCTCCTCTTAGAGATTTCAAATATGTGAATGGTAAATGCTCCATGTCCCCTTTGTGTGTATTTATCATCAGCCTGAACATAAACACCAAGCTGCCATGGTTCCCTCAGCCTGTTGTCCTGTCACTTCCACTTGGTACTCTGAGCATTAGGCCAAGACAATGACATTCAACACCAGGGGGCTTTCTCCTCTGGTGTGTGGTCCATGCCTCTGGTGCCCCCTGTCCAGCATGCATGTGTCTGGCTGTTGGCCAGCTGAATGTAACTGGCTTGCACTGCAGGGTCCAGAAGAGTCTCTGGTTATAATCAGCTGACATGTGTCAGGATATTTGATCATTCATTGGAATTGTGCACAGGAGTGTCTGAAAGAGTGTCTGCATTTTGTCAACAAGAGATTGTAGTCTTCTTTTACAACAGACTTATCTAAATCCAGAGACTTTTTAAGGGAGCTCAGAATCAGCAACCCTATTTCCCTGAGAAAAACTGTTACAGGAAGAGGAAGTGAGACAGGAAACCAGCCAAAACCTCCAACTGCAACTGCTTTTTGGATGCCCCTTATGTTCAGGGACCCTGAGAGCCCTCTGATGGTCCCAGCACACCCTCCCCACAGTTATGTTAGTGTCTGGGCTCACACTGATTCCCTATCACATTGCTGCATCATCACTGCGTCTCTCAACTGTAATACCTGGCCATGTCCTGATCTCTCAAACTTCTTATCATTAAATAAACTTGGTTCTTGGAGGTGTCCCTGGTGATGTTCATTCAGGGTTTCAGTGCTGGGTTGTAGTCTGTGCTTCCACCACTCCATAGACACTGACCCACTCCAGGCCCTTCCCAGGACCCTGTCAGGTCCAGTGCACAAATAGCACTTTAAAGATAATCCAGAGACAATGCAGGAGAGGGAAAGAGTCTATGAGGACTTCACCAGACTTGGGCTTGACTCCTGCAGCTGCTCCTGGGACAAAACACCTGGGAACAAGTAGCATCAATCCCTGTCAGTCATGTAAGTTACTATCACCCTAAAGTCCCCTGTATGATATTTGAGACACTCACTCTGAGAGCTTGTCACCAGGGCAGAAGAGACAGGGGTATCATCTCTTTCCAGAGCACAGCTCTGCCTTCCCCAGGAATCTTACCCTTGTTTGAGGAAAGACCTGGGAGCCCACACAGCCCAGGGGAGGATTTACCCTGTACCTAGAAGAGAAATTAGCATGTGCAGCAGCCTTTTCCATATAAGTGGAGAGGGACTGAGGTCAGGCTCCCTGGTCATTCTGGGACATCAGCGGGAAATATTTCTTTTCATGAATCCACTCACATTTTAATTCAGAATCAAGGATCACCGAGTTTATGACACACATTGAAATTAGATCAAATAACAGTCTTACCATTTTAACATATGGAGAAATGGTGGACTACATGAGTCTGTGAGAATTTTGATTATCAAAATTTTTGGCACACCACCTCATAAATCCCTGGGGGGGGGCAGTGTTATAGCCACATAGACATCCACACACCTCTCTGGGATGCTCTCCTAGAGCCTATCACAGATCCCTTCCCCTTGTCCCAATGCCACCAGGAGATTCCAATGGGAAGGACCAGAACACCTCTGTCCAAGGTGAAGTCCCCACCAGAGGTAGCCGAGGACAGGGTATGCCCTGCCCAAATGGTAAGGACGGAGACACTGCAACCCACAAGATCTATAGGAAGAAGATGGGAGGGTGTTGAAGGGAATGCTTTCCAGGCTTTCCAGGGTCCCTAAGAGCCAAGGAGTGTGGGGTCAGCACTTTCAAGGCAGGTCTCACAAGAGGTGGGGGAAACACTCTGGGCTTCAAATGGGACCCTGCTGAGAAGGCTTCCATTTCCCTATTTCTGGGACTCTAAGAAACTGACTCAAGCCGCCAAATAAGGGGTGCGCCAAGGAGTCGCAGACTCCAGTGGGAGCCAAGGGGATGCCCTCCCCAGGGCCTGGGGGAATGGAGAGGGGCTGGTCACCATCCTGGGCTGAGGCTACCACACTGAGCAAGAGGATGAAGGCGCCCGTTGAGGAGGGGTTGGGGAGTCGCAGGAGAGGCGGCTGAGCCCGCGGTGGTGGTGGTACTGGTGGTGGTGGAGGTGATGGTGCTGGTGCTGGTGGCCGCTGCGGGGGGGAGGGGGGTGGCATTGGAGGTTAGGAAGAGGAGGAGGAAGAAGCTGGTGGGCAAAAGCCTACAGCACCCGTCATTCCCAGGCCGAGTCCCATCCCAGTACTCACCTGGCCGAACCCTGCTTAACCAGGGAAATCCCAGGAGTTTGGGTACGTTCAAGGGGTGTGGCTGTAGAACGGAAGGGTGGCCTCCAGCAGCCTCAGGAGGCCCTGCCTGGCCTCAGGTCCCCCCACCCGTCAGGTGGGGCTCAGGTGGACAGGCGCTGGCTGCCCCGCCCCTGTCTATGACGCTGCCCCTGAGCCCACCAATGGTCGCCTCCGACACTTCCCCAGGTTCCAAAGGGCGGGGCGCGCAAGGGTGGGGCGAGGGCACGCCCTGGGGCGGAGGCCGTGGTCATGGTGACGCGCCCTCCCTCCAGAGCTGAGGAGGGGTCGGGGCTTGCCCTGGCCAAAGGGAAAGGATTCCCAAGGCGGCTGCAAGGTCAGGCAGGCGGCTGCTGGCTGAGGGCCCGCGGCAGAGAGCGCCTCAAGGCAAGACTGCAAGGGAGGGGTGTCAGTTGCCCGCCGCGGCCCCGCCCCTCCCTCAAGAGGCGGGCCGAGAGCTGGTCGCCAGTTTCCCTGGGCCTCCGGGTTGGGGGTGTTGTGACAGGGCTTCCCTCTCCCTGTTCCCGGGGCTGCCTCTGGCTTTCCCAATCAGGGCTGTGGACCTACACCCTGGCCTGTGGGGCTGGGAGACGCCGGCCCACTTCCATCCTCCACGGGTGCCCTGTGGCTGCCTGGCTCCCCATCGGAGCCCGCCGGGTCCCCTCCGCAGTGCCAGCGTCAGCGGGGAGAGTCTGCTCGTTCTCCTGGGCAGGGGGTTCGGCTCTGAGAAAGAAGGTGAAGGCACCCTAGCAGGAGAACACGGCCGCAGTGGCTACCAAGGAGGTGGCCGCCCACACGGCAGAGGTGGGGCCCCAAAATGACAGTTCCACCCAAGCCTACAGCACCGCCTCTTCTCACGCCATCTCTCCTCCACAAACTAACCAGGTCCGACCCTGCTTAGCTGTCTAGGGCATGAGGAGATATCCTGCACGTTCAGGGGGCTATGGCCCTGGAGGAGGAAATAGGCTTTCAGTAGCCACAGGAGCCCATGCCTGGCCTCCAGGTCCCACCCTCAGCCACAGCCAGGTCCCCAGGAGCAGCTCAGACAGCCTCCACCTGCGGGCTTCCCTGCCCCACCTGACCTGCTTTGCTATCAGTCCCTCTCTCTGTCTCTGTCTCTCTCTCTTTCAACTGGAACATCTTTCCTTCTGTCCTTCTTGCTTTCCTTTTTCTTCTTTCTTAGACCAGACTAGAACTCATTTCTTTAGCCCTTGCATGTGTTCATTCTCTACAAAATACATTAATATTTCCTCTCCCCTCACACAAAAGGTCTCCACTCTAGGACCTCAGGTGGACAAAACCACTTTGGGCATGAGCCATGACACTTGAATTGCAAGTGCCATCCTCAAAGTGACAACATGCCACCGGAATGGAGGACTAAACCAGGCACAAGTTGGAAGCCTTCTGGGCTAGCTCTCTTCTAACACCACCTAGTGGTACTCATCTTCTGTCCATAGGAATTCCTATTCCCCTCTCTCTCTCTCTCTCTCTCTCTCTCTTCCAACCTGGTTTCCGTTAGGCAGGAAATGAACCAAAGCAGAGCTGCTCCGGGTCCATCACATTACCCTTTTTCAAAACAGTGATGTGCTTAGTCAGGGCATTGGTGGGCTGGATGTCTGCTGATGTCACCACCTCCTTAGAAGTACACAAAGCTCCCTGCTGTCATTTTCTTTTCTTTTCTTTTCTTTTCTTTTTTTTTTGTAGGCATTTTAATTTATTGTTTACATATTAGGCAAAGTTTAAAACAAATAAAAATTCTACTCTCTAGAACATGTGAAGACAATAGAAGGTACTATTGTACAAATGGAATAATATATAAACATAAATGAGCCCATGCATATGATTTTCAACTACAGTCGTATTATAGTTTTAAAGTTATCTAATCTCTTACAACGACTATTACATATATGAAAATGTAGAACTGGTAGAGGAGATACACCATTTGAGTATCAGTTCAAAGACAAAAACAATTTCATTAGTGTACTGTATGGGAAGAAAACTTCATAGTAGCTAACTATCATGTTTCAGGGGACATGATTTAAGTTTTTATATCACAAGGCAAGTTTAAGTATTAGTTATTTTAGAAATACCATCAAAACTCGAACGACATTTATTAATTATTATTAAAGGAACACAGTAAACTAGGTGATCAAGTTACCTGCCAGGGAGGAAATCTTAGTCTGAGACAGACAAGGCAGGACTCGGCTTTCTGACACGCAGACGCAGCACCTGCTATAATGTGAATTTTAGCCGAAGAATTTACTGCCTTGAACACTTAGGTACTTGGCCAACTCCCGACCTAGGACACAAACGAGGCTGCAACAAACAAAGAGAACACCCCAGGAAAAACAAAGACCTCCTTGCTCATGGGCTCTATTTCTCCGCCGCTTCGTTCTCCAAATGCATCTGGCACAGGGCTGCGTTGGGCCGGCATATAAAGGCATCAGTTTCATCCCCCAGCTCTGTTAGCTGCTCCAGCGAAGACACGCAGGGGTAATGGTCCTTCAGCATGTCGGGCAGTTTAGAAGTCTTGTCTTGAAGACGCCGAGAACGTCTAACTGGGGTTAGAAACTTGAGCTCTTTAAATGCAGAAACTGTTTCATCAAACTGCATTTTCTTTTTCACGCTCTGCAAGTATGGTGTACTAGACACGTTTATTTAATTAGGCAACTATCTCTACTTTCTGTATTGGGGGTTTTAATGTCATTGGTGTGATCTTTTGTTTTGTCAACTTGCTCCTTTTCATAATCTTGAAATGCCACACTTCTATGATGTTTATTTTCTGGTTTTCCTGACTCCACGTTAACATCAGTATCTTCAGGGCTGACTTCTTCAATTTGTTCCTTGGTTGCGCAAGTCTCCTCTAAATTTTCCCCTAATTTAACTTTTTCTTGACTCTTCGTTTTTAGAATATCTACAATTGCATGTCGCATTTCTTCAATAGGCTGAGCTCCTGCCAGAATGGCCTTTTCATAGATTGAGATAATATTTTCAATAGAGCTTGTGAGGGGTTCAATTCGCGCAAGGCATATCCAGTATTTCACAAGTTTTTCGGCATCCGGAATATTTTTAATCAGGTCATTCATTGTGTCCAATATCTCTTCTCTTGGGCAGCCCTCATCAATCAGGTTTAGACACTGAGAAAACGTCTTGTTTACTTTTTCAGTAAACACTCTTTGTTCATCTTCCTCTGCCATGGTGTTCCAAAAGGACCCGAGGGGTTTCTCCGTGGGTCCTTCAGAGGCAGGCTGGGTCAGCGCCGAGCCCGGGGGCCTCTTCAGCGTCCTCCCTCTGCTTGCTCTCCACTCGCTCAGACGAGCCTTTCGCTCCTCTGCGGTCTCCCTGGGCCGAGCTGACCTACTATCCACGGTTGCTTTTGCGATAGTGTATCTGCGAGGGTCAACGGGTTTGGCCTTTCCTAGCAGTTTGGTATTACAAGACAAAGCCTGCCTGGTTATCATTGCAGATGTCATGCTTCTTGATAGGGTTTGACTTTTCACTTCCTGAGAACCGGTTTTGACGCCAGATAAAACGGCATTTAACTGTACCGGTTCTTTCTCGAGAGCCCCTTTCCGAACTGTGACATGGGCGGCGGCTCTCCCCATGCCCTGTCTCAGGGAGTCCTGGGAAACGTGGGGATTACTGTAGTGGCTTCTAATGGGAGGGCGCGCAAGTTGTTTGTTCTGAGAGGCAGTGCTCACAGACTTGGTGGTAGTCACCACAGCTGAGGCTGCGTGACTTCTCACTGCGACGCTGCTGGCGTCTGTAGGCTGAGGTTTGGTGGCTTTAGAGACAGTAGTCGCAAGTTTCTTCGTAGTTGCGGAGGTCTCGTCTTTGACTTGTGCAGGTTTTCTAAATGAATTAACTTTAGACTGAACAATCTGACCACGATAGGATCCAAGCACAGGTTTCTTGAGCATAGGAGCATCTTGCTTTGGTTTTTCTGTAGTCACCTGTTTCTTTGTATTATTGTTTTTAATGTGGAAGGCTCGGCTTAATGTCATATGTTGACCTTGGGGCTTATCTTTCATTGGTAATGCTTTCAAGGTTTGATTATGATTCTCCAAATTATGTGTATCAATGGCTGTAGTTGAATTGGTTAATTCATTAGAAGGTTTTAAGGGAATACAATTTTTCTCCATTGTTATATAATTTTGGCTCTTTGTAGGTCTATGAACATTTTCTTTATCAGCCATTTTTGTCTTAAGTTTCAGAACTTTTGTCTCTTCTTGGACCTGATCCTCAGATGCCATCTCTTTGGTTTCCACTACTGGAGAAAACCTGACTTTCCTGTTAGCAAAAAAAAAGTTTTTCTTTTCAACTTAGATGCCTCGAGTTGGTTTTCTTCGCTCTCCGACCACAACCTGGGCCTCTAGTTCGGGGGAAGCTGCAGGCCGCGCGGCACCGCTGGGGTGCTCATCGGGGTGCGATCCAGGCGCCCCGTCTCGGCTGGACGATCCGCGGCCGGGGACAGACCGCAGCGGGCTCGCGCGCTCCCGCTGCAGGGCCCCTGCTGTCATTTTCATAGAGCCTGCCTTCCTGAGCGCTCAGGCCTTTCACAACAAGGAGGCATGGGAGAGGGTGTCAATTCAGTCTAGTGTGGAGGGAACTCAGAAGACAACAAGCTGAAGTCCCAGGACAGAGATTTCCCACCAGACTTGAAAATCACCCCAAGAAGTTTTCAAACATTCCATACCTGACTATTTAGTCAGGGTAATTGATGGTCATCGTTTCCCTTAGATTGCCAAAAATATTTAAAATTTTTTAAAATGCCAAGAGCCAATGCAACAATAACCATTCCGTGTGGATGGATCAAAATTATAGTTTTGTGTTTGTTTCTGTTTTCTTGTTTTGCTTGTTGTTTGTTTGTTTGTTTGTTTTGTTCTTTTACTGTTTGTTCACATTGGCGAACGATGTGGTTTTTGGCGTACCTCAGCATTTCAGTAATGAACGAATGGTGAAGAACATTGCAAATCACTGCCCTAGGGTTGAGCCTGGCTTGGAGGCTAACAGAAGAGAAGATAGTTCTGGCCAGATAGATTTCCCCTGCACATCAAATGATTTTTGAAAATTCAAAACCAGATGATTGTGAAGGAAGCCCTGCAGGGTTCGCTAATGTATCCAGTGACTGAACATGACCCATTTCCTTTGACATTCGGAGAATTTTCAACTCAATGCTTGACTGTGTTCCTGCATGTGAAGCATATAGAGTGATGACGTTTAGAATCAAAGAGCTAGCAATGACGGCCAAAGTTTCCTTGGAAGGAGTGAACTGTTGCCAAGTGGAACATTCAATCGTGGGGATTGAAGCTCACGCACCGTGTAAGATAGGAATGTGGCTTGAACAGTGAAGCTGATGCATCAATGAAAGGAATGGCGAGCCTTGGCCAAGTGGTTCAAGGCCCCAGTCTTTGATTTCCAGTTCCTCTCTGGCATTGGGTTCCTAGTCAAGAGAGAAGCCAATCGTTTCCTCCACAGTCATTTCCCAAGTCCACTCTCCAAGCTGGAAACGGTGCTAAGCATTTGGCACACAAAGATCAAACACCCGGTCTTTGTGCCCAAGGAGCTGCAAGTGGACTTGGGAAAATGACAGTTGAGCTGTGGGGACTTGAAGAACAGCTGTTCCTGCGGAGTGTGGGGAAAGGGAATCTCCGCAAAGAAACCTGATTGGAGAAATGTCAGAAATGAATGGCGGGATGTGGGTACGGTGAAATGTTGTGGGAAGAGGAAAAGAAAACTATCATAATATAGGGGAACAGGGGAGATTATAGACCTATTTCCATTAGGCTCACCCAGAATCTCCTGTTTGTTTTGTGGTGGGCTTATGAAGCTTGAGAGGTTTTCCTTTCTTCTATTTCAAGGTTCTATTGAAAGTCAGAAGAACAGTTTTGACCTGTGACTGTAGGCTGACAATGGGCTGTGGTGGTGACCCTGAGAAGGGACTTTGCCGGCCAGCTTTCTACCGGGCCCGCTAAACACGTGCCCCTCCGATTGGGAAAGGAGTCTGCGAATAGGGGTCTTTTGGCATCCTGGCAGCTGAGGGAAGCATCCAGGTAGAGCGGGGGCAGACAGGGGTTGGGGGCATCTTGTGGGTGTTGAAGAAGAGCCAAGGCTGAGAGAGGCTGCAGAGCAGTGGAAGGGGAGGATGTGGTCTTTCTAATCTATTGGAAAGAGGGAGAAAAGCATGTGTTGGTGGCCTCTGGTACACCCCTTACAGGGGTCCTGGCACACAAGCCAGGCATGTGCCCTGACTGGGAAGCCAACCAGTGACCTTCAAGTTTGCAGGCCTGTGCTTAATCCACTGTGCCCCACTAGCAGGGCTGGGAAAGTGTTTCAGAGGACAGATTCAGAAAGGACTAGGAAAAGTAGCCCCACCCAACTCTCTTGCTAGCCTCTTTCCTCCCCTTCCATGTACCCTGAGCTAATTCTTGCTAGCTCTTTAGAAGAAATTCCATCCTGCTTCACACCTCAGTCAGTGGTTCATGTCCCTCTGAGCTTCCAAGAAACAGAAAAGTAGTCAATTTCCAAAGGAGGTCCCCTGATGCCTTTGATCCAGGAAACCTACTTTCCAGAGGTCAGTCAACTAGTCCGAAGCATACACAGCCTGAGCAAATAGCTTGTGAAAACAGGCTCAGCAGGAGAAGGGCTAGGGGACGCAGTTAGGTCTGTTGAGTCAGCATCCATGGATTGAAAGGAGTCATCACTCCCAGGGGGATAAATGGGTCCCTGTGTGCCCAGGAAATGCATACCTCACTTGAAGGTGGCCACAGACCTTCAAGGTGCTGAAGCTGGTTCTCAACATGGGGAATGGTCAATCCTTTGGGTCTTGGGCAAGCCTTCATCCAGTTCAGCCCCTGGTTTGTGTCCACAGGGGTGCCATGGGCTGGTGTGAAGCTCCTGCCATCCAAATCATCTGCTTCCCCTGATCCTGGATGGATGATGGATGCTCTCCCCTGCACAGGGCTGGCTGTAAGTGCAGGTCAGCCTCCATGGGTGTCTCCCCTACACCGGGAATATGGACGGTGAGCTCACTCCTGTCCCTGAGGAGAGTCAAGTCAGAGGCTCCCAGGTCTTTGTCTGATGCTAATGTTGTTGTTGTTGTTGCTATTTTTTGAACAGATCTCAGCTGGGCAGCCACTTGCATTGATGTTTCCGGAGGAGCCACAGAGTTTTCTCCAGTGGCATCACCAGAGGCAAGCCGGTAGCAAACATGCAGGGGTGCTACTCTGAGGTCTTGCAATTGGACATGCCCACACCTATGTGGGAGGCTCTCCTTGAGGCCTCCAGGGGTCCCTTGCCCCTGCCCGCACACCACCATGAGGTTCCAATGGGCAGGACCAGGGTAACACTGTCCAAGTTGCTAGCCCAGGTAGAAAAAGACAAGGACCTGCCCTGCCCAAATGGTGAGGATGTGGGTTTTGTCCCCTATAAGATCTCTGGGAGGCCAGCGCAGAGCATGCTGAAGGGACTGCAGAGGCCCTCCAGTGCCCCTCAGCCCCACAGTGTGTGGGGCCAGCGCTTTGCTAGCAAGTGTGGCAGGAGCTGGGGGAAAACCCTGGGCCTTAAGGTGGGGCTGTGCTGAGGGGGCTTCCATGTCCCTACTTCTGGGGCTCCAAGACACCGGCACAAGTCCCCACACAAGGTGTGCCCCATGGCATCCTGTACTCTGAGGGAGACAATGGGATGCCCTATGCAGAGCCTGGGTGAGTGGAGAGAGGCTGGTCATTTTCCTGGGCAGGGGCTTCTGTGCTGAGAAATAGGAAGAAGGCATCCTTTGTGGCAGGGTTGGAAAGCAGCAACAAATTCGGTTTCTGCTGAGGCAGTGGTGGTTGTGGTGAGGGCTCATGTGCAAAATCCCACATCACCTCTCTTTCCCAGGCCGACTCCCATCAGAATATTCACCTGACAGGACTCTGCTTAGCATGTATAACCACAGGAGTTTGGGTGTTTTCTAGGGGGTTGCCTGTAGAAAGGGAAAGTGGTCTCCAGCAGCCTCAAGAGGCCCTGCCAGGCCTCTGCGACCCTCTCTTCTCAGGTAAGCCTCAGGTGGACATGCGTTGGCTGCCCCTCCCCTCTCTGTGACACTGCCCTTGAGCCCTCCACAGGTCTCCACTGCCACCTCACAAGGTTCCGAGGGGCGGGCGGGAAAGTGCTGGGTGAGAAGAAGCCTGGGGATTGCACCTCACATGTTGGTGGTGATATTGGAAATGTACCCTCCTTCCATAGCTGGGAAGAGGCCGAGGCCTGTCCTGTCTCAAAGGAAAGGATTCAGAAGGTTCCTGCAAGGTAAGGCAGGAGGCTGCTGGCTGAGGGCCTGGGGTAGCCCGTGCCTCAAGGCAAGACTTGAAAGGTATGGCAGTTGCAGGCAGTGGTCATGCCTCTTCCGCAAGAGATGGAGTTGAGAGCAAGCATGTCCGGAATCTCCCTGGGCTTCCGAGATGGGGATTTTGTGAGGGGGCTTTCCTCTCTCTGTTCTTGGGGCTTCCTTCGGGTTTTCCTAGCATGGTTGTGAGCCTTCACCCTCAGGCATGGTGCTGGAAGACACTGGCCCACTGCCACCTCAGACGGTGCCCTTTGGCTGCCAGATCCCCCCACCATATTGACCCGCAGGGTCCCCTCCATGTTGCCAGCATCAGTGGGGAGCTTCTGTTCATTCTCCTGAGCAGGTGGTACTGCTCTGAGCAAGAAGATGAAGACAACCTAGCAGGAGGAACTGGCCACAGTGGCTACCAAGGAGGTGGCGGTGGAGAGGGCAGCAGAGGGGCCACAAAATAAGAATTTCTCAAAAACCTACAGCACCTGCTCATCTCACGCCATCTCCCATCCCAAAACTAACCAGGCCCCACCTTGCTTAGCTGTCTAGAACATGAGGAGATCCTGCAGGTTCAAAGTGCTATGGCCCTAGAGGAGGAAAGTGGCTTCCAGAAGCCCAATGAGCCCATTCCTGGCCTCCAGGCCCCACTCTCAGCAGGAGTCAGTCACTCAGGAGCCTTCTAAAGTTGTGTCAACAAGCCCTGGATGGTGGCACAGTGGATAAGGTGCTGGTCATGTGAACCCAGATGCCGCTGGTTTGATTCCCAGCCAGGGCAACATAACCAGGTTGCAACCCAAGTCTCCTGCCAGGTTTGTGCCTGGAGGCAGGTGAAAGGCAACCATACATTGATGTCTTTCTGCCTCTCTGCCTCTCTCCCTTCTCTCCTCTCTAAGAATATTAAATATATATTTTTAAATGTAATAAAATATAATCATGCCAACATATCAAAATTCTGATGGTAGACATTCATATGTACTCTTTTGAAAATATTTAATTTATTATTTTTAGTGAGAAGTACAGGAAGAGAGGCAGAGGTGGAGAGACACATCAATGTATCATTGCCTTTTTCACCTGACAACAGCTTTAGACCTGGCTGGATACCTGGCTTGCAACCTTGTTATGTACCCTGACTGGGGAATTGAAACAGTGACGTTTGGGTTCTCAGGCAGGACTTTTATCCACTGTGCCACCATCCAGAGCCGAGTTGCATTTTCCTTACTTCCTGGATCAGCCCCTCTTGATGTCAGCTGTTGTTTTGATCTGGGCTTAGTCAGCCTTTTGGAGATCCACTGTCTTTGTCTGTCTCCTTCAGTTATTAATTCAATCAGTCTGTGATCAGCAGTCAGGCATAGGTACACCTGGACAGTGAGTATTAATTTCTGTAGGGGTGGTTATGATGTTCTTTCAGGCTACCACAAATTGGAGCAGAATGTTCCACCTGCTGTGTGTAGATGGGTCAGCACTGGGATGTTGTGGGCTGCTCCTTCATTTCTCTCCTCAAAGCCATGTCTGAAACTTTCTTTAAGTCTTTAGACTACTCTGCCCTCCCTCTGCTGGAGCCCAGTGTAAGTCAGTGATTATTTATTTATTCATTTATTTAGCATGGTCCCTGTGAGATCTCTGTCTCTCTTTCAAGCCAGCATAGCCTGGCAGATTTTTACTATTCACAGCTGGGTGCTGTTTTATTCTCAGCTTTATTGCTGTAGGCTGGGAAGCCCAGATGGGGGTTTAGAACCCACCCTCCTCATTTGGAACCCCTGACTGCAGAAATGTTTCTCTGTCCTTTCAACTGCCATCATCAGGAGCCCAGCCAGCCCTCTCACATTCCCATACGTCCTCCCAGTTATGTTGTAATGAAGAGGCCTCTTCTATTCAGTCTGTGGTTATAAGGCTTCTCTCCAAGTGGTGTTCTGTTGGTTATCCTGGATGGTTTCATCCCAATTCAATTGTAACTTCAGATTGGTCTTGGTGTACCTTCACTTACTCCTCCGCCATCTTGGTTCTCCCTTCCCTGAGTTTCTCATGCTCCTGTGGCTGCATCAGTCCTGGTCTCAGGAATAGACTGTGTGTGAGGAAATGAAGAGGTCTACAACCCTTTAACCCTCTCAGCCCAGGACAGCTGCCTTGTTTCTCAGGGTCTGTGACACACTTAGGATATAGGACATAACACTGTGGCTCTTGCACAGTAGTAATACCGAGCCCTGTGCTCTGACTGTGGGCCATTGATCTGCAGATCAATGCAGGCAATGCTGAAAGGGTGTCCATGAAAAAGGCAACATATTTTTGGAAGCCCTGGACATACAATGATTTCCCTGTGTCTGTGTTGATCCTGCCCAGATGTTGTATGTGCTATCCTGAATCCTATCACATCCTATTGATACCATGGCTGGTGAAGGTATATTCAGAATCCTTGAAGGAGACTTTTACTGAGGCCCCAGGCTTTCTCAGCTCAGCCCCAGACTGTAGCAGCTGCCCATGTATGTGGATGCCAGTGGAGAGGAGACAAGAATAAATGTAATAGGCCCTTGACTCTCCCTTTTCCCCTCCTGAACCCAGGGACTGGGGAGCCCCTTTACCATAGCTACTGCCACCAGAAGGAAGGATCTTCAGCTCCAGTCCACAGTGAGGGACTGTGCCATCAGGACCTCTGTAGGGGAAGGTGTGGCTGTGGCTGATGCCCTTAGGGCACAAGCAGACCAACATTTAACCTAGTCCACCTCTTCTCATTTACATATTCATGAACCATGGTACTTTATAGTTGAATATACAACCCCACCATCTGAGGGCAGAGAGAGAACATAGGGACCAGGCTCAGAGGGAGTCTGAGGCTCCAAGTCCTAAACAGTGTTGTAGCATATGTGTCCCCTGCAAGGTCCCTGAGGTCTATGCAGATATGGCACCTATGAAACAGGCCCCTAAAGGACATGCTCCTCATTGCAAACATACCCTTGTGAAACACACAGACCACCTGGACCAGTTCTTTGCTTCAATACTTAAAGGTCTTATTCCTGGGATCAGGCTGTCCAAAATGCATAACTGAAGAAATTGAAAACATAATCACTGTCTCCAGCTCCTCAACATCCAGGTATAAAGTAACCCTAGCAATACCCCCATTGGCTCTTTTTCTCTCATCTTATTATGTTTGTAAATCTGTGATAAAATATGATATTCACAATCACCTCCTGCCCAAACTTTATTTTTGTTATTTTTATGAAAGTGAGAACACCTAGGACCATAGAAGAAAATCCTCTCTAGCTTTCTCTGCATCTGCTCCTGGGGCAGCAGCCCTGAGATTATGGGTCCCATGCACCCCCAGCTGCTCAGCATGAACCCTGCAGGGGAGGGTCCTGTCTTCCATCAAAGAACATAGACCTCTCAGTGCAGAGTGAAAGGCAGCACCCTGGGTTCAGGATGCATCTTCTGGGAAACCATATGTTTAAACATCTCAGGATACAGAGAATTGGCCTTATTAAAACTGTGCTTCTTCAGGGAGTGCCTTCCCTGGAGCAACCTGATGCACTGAATCAGCTGCCACTCCTGAGTCCAAAAGCTCTTGGTGGCTTTGGGGGACCCTGCTGTCCTCATGTTCCTCTGCTTGCAGGTCCCATCAATGTATCACTGCAGGTGGCTCTAATTCTGTTGTTCAATAAATAATACACACACACACACACACACACACACACACACACTAATGGTTTTCATAGTAATGACACCAAGTCTCCCTTCTCCCTTGTTACCAGCACATGGGCAGCATTCCATTCTCACCTCGACCTAGTGAGTGACTTTCCTACAACTATCATCACCATCTACATCCAGGAACTCTCACTTTCCCAAACTGACTCTATGCCCATTAAGTAATCATACTCCATTTTCTGCCTCCTGCCCCAGCTACCCCTTTCAGCTCTTTCCCCCTGGCCATGACCCACCATCTCACAGACGTGGAGACACACAGCCTCAGATTCTGAGA
>PVIW01014874.1:0-21777 GCA_004026585.1 Noctilio leporinus | reverse complement strand
ACTGCTCTTGGAGGTGAAGATGGAGAAGAGGAAACGTGAGTCAGCAGCTGGTGGCCTCAGCCATCCTGGGACCCATAACCAAGCAATAATTCAAAACTCATTCAGGTTCCCATTTTATAACGGCCTGTTAGTGTCCCATGGGGATGGCCAGCAAGCTCACCTCAGAGCTTCAGAACAAGTCCACACCAGAAGAAACACTGTCTTGGGGGGTCAGGCTTCTCCCTGAAGCAAAGGGACATTAAAAAGACCCTGACATGCATGGCAGAGAGCTCTGAATGCAGATATGGGGCAGACATGGAAAATCCACCATCACAGCCTTTGAGCAGCCCTACCTCAGGCTGAACCAAGCTGGCCAGCAAACCAACTTGCAGCCCACTCCACATGTGACAGCAGGTGTGATGCTGTGACCTGGGGACAGGAACACAGGCCTTGGGGCAGGGGACCTGGGTTCAATCCTAGTCCTGCTGCTTAGTAGCTGTGTGACATTCCAGAGGCTCAGAAACTCCTCCAGGTCTAGAGTTGACATAGAGAATAAATAAAAACAGAAATGAAAACACCTTTCCAAATGGTGTTATACTGAGAATTGAGTAAGTTCACAAGTTTTCAAACAAACAATAACTGTATAAGAAAATAAGTGATGACTATTAGAATATAACTGATTATGCTTATACTCCATCTGTGCCCCATCAGTGCAGTGTGATGGGGACTCCCGGGGGTGCTCCTGCTTTGGAAGCAGGCCTGGTACCACCTCTGTGTGGACTTGCAGCATCCTCGGGTTTGATTGGTGCATCTGACCACAAGCCTATGAACTGTGGGCTCTGTCACAAAGCAGGACTGAATATGCTGAGGGCCTTGCTAAGCCAGTCTCAAAAAGAAAAATACTGAGCCCACCTATACACTAGCCATAAAGCACTAATAAACTTTTCACTTTAGCTCCTTAGAGCAGTAAGAGGTGCTGAGACAAAGCAGAAGGTAGTTGCCAGAGGCTGGGAAAGGAGAATGTGGAGTCTGTGTTTCAGTTTGGGACAATGTAAGCTCTTGACATGGATGCTGGTGATGGTTGAAAAACATTGTGACTGTACTTTAGTACCACTGAACTATGTGGGTAAAGATGACTGAGGTAGTAGCCTTTATGTTCTGTGTTTTTTTAATCACAATTAAATGGACAAACAAACCCAAATGACTCCTGCTTCTCCTTCCACATACCTACCTTCAAGGACAACATCAAATTTGTCTTTCCCTTCCCTTGCCCCCTCTAGTTTCTTTCTTATACCTATTAGGGAGCCTGGTGAGTTTCCAGAGATGCAGAACAACTGAGGGAGAACCTCTGACACTTGCTGTAGAAAATCAACTCCATGTTAATATGGAAGCAAGACACATATGACACCCTTATGATGCAACCTATATCAGGTGCACTTCAGGAGTAAGAGATAATGAAAGCATTTGGCAAATACAGGCCTCAGTTCATAGAGGAGCTGTGTGTCCTCAGGAAAGTAGCTCAACCTCTCTGAGCACAAAACAACTCTCTCATTCTGGTGCCCTTCCCTTACCTCCCCATCAGGCTTCACTATGTACCCAGCTGACTTTCTGCCATGGCCAGTGTTTCACACTCGGGATGTTGATACAGAGAGCAGGAATCTGAGGTGAGCAGGTTTCCCCTTCCTGGCAACACTGCCTCTATGACTAGGGAAATCACCCCTGTGAGGTTTAGCTTTGAAAGTAAATGCTTCTGCTTCTATAATGGCTTCTGGTTTGGGGTGTCAGTGAGAGTCCCTCTCTGAGGCTAAACTAAAGGGCCACTTTAGTTTTCAGATACAAATTTTTAATTAAGATTTTATTTTCTGTCCAAAGTTGTTGAAAGTTAGCAGTGCAACATGTGTATATCATGTAATCATCACATTTACTCTAGAAAGTTAAAAACATAAGGTCTGTGGAAGGGAAGGAAGAAAAAGAAATTGAGATTTACTGGAACTCTGAGCAGAAATGGCAAACATTTTAGAGATAATTTCAGGAAGAGGCCATCGGGCCCTAAGCCATTGATGGTGGCCATGACTTCCTTCAGAATAACTTTCATTCTGATGCTTGGATTGGCAGGAAGAGACTCTGAAAGACAGAGTCTTTCAGAAAAACCTGTGGTTCAGAAAACTTACACAGGGGGACATGTAAGAAAAGCTTAAGATGAATTGGCCCCAATATACAACTTCTGAGAAAGTTTTCACATCTTTACAATAAATCTGGTCTTCACCTTATGGTTCCTCATGAGACCTTTCCTACCATAGAATCCATGTCTTGCGGGTTCCAGGTTGGTCTCCATGGCCTTTTCCAGCACTTCTTGTGTCCCTCCTTTTCGCCAAAGATACCCTGTCACCAGGGCAGCCAGTGCGGGGCCTGTGCGTGCTAGTGTCCCTGGCTGAGGAGCTGTGAACAGTTAGATTAGAAAGGAAGCTCCTCAAGCAGAAGGGGAACCTGGACCCAGAATCACACAGCTCGTTGGGGTGCAGCCTGGACTAGAATCAGCTCCATGGCTTCAAGTCCAACACTCACTTCCTTGCCCTTGTCTGCTGACTCCTCCCCCTGGGCTCACCCAGAGCAGGAGGAAGGGCATGGAGGGAGATCCATGTGTTTATAATAAAAAGCAAAGCAGTTTTTTAGAGTTAAGATCTTGGAAAAGAAAATTCACAATAAGCAACTGAACCATGACGTGGGCTGACTTCAGTGTCCCACCTTCAGCTCAGGCAGCCTGTGCGGAGCTCAGGGCCCTGGAGAGGAGAGGAGAGTTCAGGAGGGGGCCAGACCCGGCTGCCACGAAAGAAGCCTTTGCAAGATTTGCCTTGGTGACAGGATCTTAGCTCTGGCACTCTGCCACCAAGGGTCAAGTTGTTCTCCAGCTGATTCCTGTGCATTGCTCAGGGCTCCTCAGCCAAAGGGCATGT
Organism: Noctilio leporinus; assembly: GCA_004026585.1. Classification (NCBI taxonomy): domain Eukaryota; kingdom Metazoa; phylum Chordata; class Mammalia; order Chiroptera; family Noctilionidae; genus Noctilio; species Noctilio leporinus. The sequence continues at coordinate 18,844 of PVIW01014874.1, read as the reverse complement.
AACCTTGAAGTCTTTGGAAGAACCTCATATCCACTGTCACCACTTTCACAGGGTGGGGAACTCAGCAGGTGTTAATAGCATTGGGGTTTGATCCCTGAATCCTCCACCTGCTATTATATCTATTTCAAAGCCAAGGTATCACTGCAAGTGACACAGATTTTATATTTATATATAAGTAGAATTATAACTAAAGAGAATAAAGTATATGTGGGAGTATGTACTAACAAAAATAGCTCTTATTTTTTGAAAATAATTCCAAAGCATGTCCCTATAGAACTTCAGAGAATGAACCTACCTTGAATATTGTTTGCTGCTTGGATTCTTAACTTTTTCTTCTGAACATTTTGTAGTCAGAGAACCAATTCATGTGCACGAGCCATGCCAGGGAAAGACAGATTTGCTTAGCTAACAACACCTAAATGGAAGGTAATCAAAGAAATATCAATAGTACAAGAGGAGACCAAAAAAAAAAAAAAAAAAGAATAAAAGAAAAATCAGAATTATCCTATATTATCCTAAAAGGGCTTCCCGTTGTAAAGCAGGCTTCCCCTGCCAGGTGAGTGTTCTAGGAACCCATCTGGATCATTGAACCAGCTGGTATTTTCGTGAGATGCTGTGTTCAGCTTCAGTGAATTTTCTTTGAGTCTTTTTTTGTTTTCAATGTATGGTTGCTTTTCACCTGCCTCCAGCTATGGACCTGGCTGGAGACCTGGCTTGCAACCTGGTTATGTGCCCTGGCTGGGAATTGAACTAGCGACCTTTGGGTTTGCAGGCCGGCACCTCATCCACTGAGCCACCAGCCTCTTTGAGTCTTTTAATGCATTTGCCTGCCCATTTCATGATGGGTGGTTTACAAGTACACCTGCCCACACTGAGCTGAGTGTTCAGCAGTTTTTGATGAAAAACTGCGTGATCCCCATGCTCCACCCTCCCTATTCACCCCATGTCACCCCGAGCAACACTTTTTTGTTCACCCAGATGGAAAAATTTCTCACAGGGAAACACTTTGCCCATGTGGAAGTGCTGAAACAAAAACCAAAAGCACTAAAAGGCATCAAAACCAACAAGTTCTAAAACTGTTTTGAGCAGTGAAAAAAATGTCTTGATTGGTGTACAGCATCTAATGGAGAGTACTTTGAAGGTGACTGAAGTTTAAACATGTAAGAATAAATACCCAATGTTTTATAGATGAATTTCAGTTTTTTGGGGTCCTCCCTCGTATCTTAGCATGCATTGATCTAAAACTCAGACACCTTGGTGTAAGGTTGGTCCTCAGCAAAGTTTAGGTTTCTGCATAGCCAAATCTCCACTCAGATTTAAGTGAAGCTAATGCCTTCATTTCTACCAGAGAAGGTGAGATGTGAGGGTGTCTTAGCCAGTCTCCTAAACTTTTCTAAAGAGTATTATGAAAATGCACAACTCCACACTGAGTGTGCTACAAGTAGCCCTGGTAAAAATGACTATATCCTCTGCTCTAAGCCAAGCTCAAGGGTTACCTTCTCACCTCTCATTAAAGTAGACAGGAGAGAGGTGTCCAAGGTCTGCCCATCAGTTGAACAAGTGAGCAAACCCAAGAAAGGCTCTCCAGGCCTGGAAGTATTTGAAAGCCAAAGTAACGTCCACAAACGGTTCCAATGTGTGTGAAAGAAGCTGCCTAAGGGTCTGCTAACCCATGGGAAAGCCTCTGTGAGTGAGCTGGTGCAGAATCTGTTCCACACATGAAAGTACCACTAAATTCGGGTCTTCCCCCTACAGACTCACCAGTTGCCATCAATGCCACCACCTCCTTCGGCCAAATCCAGAACCTGATCACCTTCTCACTAAAAATGTTATAGGGAAATAGAACAGTCTACCCTAAAATGAGGATTGAAGAAAATATTTGCTGGGCTATGAAGCTGAAAGCATTTAAGGTGTATGACGTGGAAATTTGAGATCAGAGAATTGAATTCCCTGAACTTCTTTAACATCTCCCATCTGGGGAGTTTCTGAAAAGACCAAAAGTCAATCTCCCAGTTGTTTTTTTCAGAGGTTAAGGAACCTATCTCTAATTAATCCAATTAAAAAGTCAGGACTTCTACTTGTCCAGGCCCCTAGAGGCTTACCTCTGCATTCTCAAGCAAATGACAGAGGAGAATCCATCACATGACTCCTGTGTGTCCACCACCCAGATGTCCACTCAGCAGCATATTCTGACCTCATTCCTCATGGTGAGTTCCAAGGGGACTTTAACCAAATGAGCCTGGACCACTTCACACACACACTTTGACACCTCACCTGATCAGAGAATGCTAGACATGAAGGACCTTCAAGATCATCGTGCCCAACTCATTCACTTTCAAGGTGGGAAAACAGCCAAAGAGAAAAATTACTGTGCAGTCACCACATGTACTGATGGCCTGGCTAACCCAGCTCTTTCCTGATTCTTATACCAGGGGTCTGTCAGCTGCTTGTGCTTAATATTCTAAGCATTTATCTGCAAACTTCCAAGGCATGGATTCACGTGCAAGTGCTTCAGTAAGACTAGAGTTCCCTAACTGCTAGGCCTAGCTCCTAGGTAGCAACACATTACATTTGTGTTGGGCAGTCCTGGGATTTTCAATGTTTCTCTCTAACACCTCACATGTAGTGCAAGCAACACTCTACTGCAGCAGCTAGTATTGCCAGTTTAATAGACTAGGTAACTGCGAGGCAGAAAGATGAGAGAATGGTCACACCTATACAACTCATAAATTGTCCCGTTGGGTCAAATGTCTAAATGGAACATTTCCTGCCCAAACAGATTATGTCACCAGCCACTGTTGCCCTGTTAGGAAACAGAGAGACCAATAATCAAACTAACTAAGATAGGACCCCCATCTTCTGTTCTGTGTGTAATGCTGCTTCATCAAATTCTGCTCTATGGGGCCAAATAAATGGTGAGGCGATGGTATAAGCATGGCCTCTTCCTCCTGACCATGATCCATCTGAAACACCACAAGAACTCCAACTCTATTTTTAAAGCTCCAGGAATTCTCACTACTTAAAGAACCCTATGTCACACCCTTCTATATATAGGTCAGTAACTCCCAAACTTACTAGTTTCCAATTAAATGGCATTGGTTACTGTCACAAGCACAGCCGTCCTCAACTTTTCTCTAGAAAGCCCTGGGGAAGGGAAAAGGAAGACATTGACCATTCACAATATCGTTCACGGCTGGCTTATAGCAAGAACCTGGAAGGACTTCTAGGAGTAATGAAGGCTGAAGGAATAGAATGAAGAAATACAATGGCCCACACGTGCATTTCTGCTCACCTGAAGGGATACAGGGAGAGAGAGCATTTCCATTCTACCTTACAACACACCTCCCTGCCTCACAGGCACAAACACATGTATGTGCATACCCCCCCACACACACACACATGCACACACACACTATTTGCTTGGAATAGTAATAAAACTAACTTATACTGGATTTATTTTAAAGTTTTCCAGCTTTATTGAAGTATAGTTGAAAAGTAAAAATAGTATATATTTCAGGTATACAGTACATCACATTGTATACTTTATAATGATTACCAGAATGAAGATAATCAGACAGAAACTGTGTAGCTGAGGATTACAATGAATGAAAATAAAAATGCAGTAGAAAAATTCAGCATCAGAATTAATCAATCAGGAAAAAAATCTGTGAGTAGAAGAAAGGACCTTGAAATTATCCAGTCAGAGAAGAACATAAATAAAATAAAAAAGTACAGGAAGTCTATGTGAACAATGGGATATCATAAAAAGAAATAATTTGTGAATTATTGGAGCCTCAGAAGAACGGACAGGAGGGAGCAGAAAGTTTATTTATTTATTTATTTTTTTAATTTTATTGTTGTTGTATTACATCCATCCCCTTTTTGCTCCCCTCTGTCCCCCCAAGAAAGTTTATTTTTAAAAATAATGGCTTCTTCCTATTTTCCCAATCTGGGGAGATATTTGGACATCCAAGTTCATGAACTTAATAGATAATCCCCAAAATGTCCACATAAATACATCTTCTCCAAAACCATTATAATATGGTTTGTTTAAAAACAAAAACAGAAAAATTTGAAAGCAGGAAGAAAAAATATTTGTCCAATAATATGGACCTCCATGAGGTTATCAGCAGATTTCTCAGAAGAAACTCCCAGGTCAAGAGTAGGCCGATATAGTCAAAGTGCTAAAGGCAAAAAAAAAAAAAAAAAAGACACCAAAACTACTTTACCCAGTAAAGCTGTTCTTTGAAATGTAGCCAGGATACTTTCCTTAACAAACAAGCCAACAGTGGTCAGCAGCACTAGACTGGCCTTAGGAAAATATCCTGAAAGAAATTCTTTAAGCTGAAATAAAAGGACGCTAATTAGTAATATAAGAGATATAGTCATAGAATGGTGGTTGTCGGAAGTTGGGGGATGTTAAAAGTTGAAGGTTTTTGTATTCCACTTATTATATGCTTTGATTAAACATATAAGATTTCTGACTGATTTTAAATAAACACAATTAAAAATTTGAAAGCATTTTAATAGATGAGTTCAATATTATTGTAGATCATTTAGGTTGATTAAAAGGTAGCACTTCAAAGGCTTATATACTTTTACCCTCCTGTGGATAAGAAGCAGGAAAGAAATGTTGAGCTAAATTACCTTTGATGGGGACAAAAAGTCACGTTTCCCAGAGTGAAGTGTAAACACACCTGCTATGTTAAGCCTTATCAGCAGGCGCAGTGTTTGAAAGCCAGTGTTAATGTATCCACAGCAGGTTTGTGTCTTCTATTTTTCAAGACCTCATGGGCATCACTCTGACTCTCACAATGAATGATAAAAGCCAACAAACATTTTGTGCAAAGTGCATGTTCATCAACTTTCCTGAGTAACATGCATGTCTGTTTTCTGAGTTTATTGCCCCTGGAAGTGCTTCTGCAAAATATGAAAGTGATACCAAACAATAAAATATATTACTGTGGCTTTGTACTGTGCAAAAATGGACCAAACCACTGTAGCAAAAGCTTTCAAATAATTCTCCATAGCAGTGCTTCTTAGTTTCTATTTTCTGCACCTTTTGAATTTATTCCTAAGAGCTTGCCAATGGACAATCTGTTGGCTTCATGTGTGATGTTATGGACAACAACACAACACAACTGGTTGGAACACCAGTGACTGCTAGGGTTGACTGTTTCTCTCAGCATCACCTGAGACTGGATAAATGAACCTTCCCTAGATCCTTGTGTGTGAGCCCCTCAATTCTTCCTTTATGTTTCCCACTCTAGGAGGCTGTATCTCTCCATGTCATCCTTTTTTCAATTAGTACCACAACTTTAAGCCTAGGTGGAAAAGTAATTCTATTGGCAGCATAATTTGGCATCCCACAGTTCAAGTGGTGGGTGGTCTGTAAATCTTAACTGTTATTATTATTACCATTTCTATGACTATTATTATTATTATTTTGTTATCAATTTTTAGGTCCTGTAGATTGTAATAAAGCCCCACTGAGGTTATCTGGTAGAACGTTGGTCTATGGTTAAGACAGTCATGTTCCAAAAGGAAGACAGGCTTTTATTGGGAACTTATGGGGAGCCCTAAAATGCAGCCTAGAACGTAATTTAAGACTTGGAAAGATCAAATGCAGCATTAGGGACTGGGTTGTAGTTGCTGCCTCTGCAGCTGCTTCCATTTGCTCATCTTTTGTCTGATCTTTGGCTAGTAAAATGACTTCAACATTCTCTCCATGTCTGATTATCATTTTGTGAGTCTCATTTCTTTGTTAACTTAGTCCTTTCCCCTATTTTAAAATGTCAATCCTAAAGAGAGAGATAACTTTCTTGGTGCTATTTAATAATCATTGCATAACCCTAGGGAATGCCATGGCTCTCCTTTCTTTTCATGTGTTGATTAAGTTACTCATCTTTCTCAGTTCATTGCATTTCACTGTCATTTCTTTGTGATCAAGTTCACTTTTTTTTTTTTTTTTTGGTCAATGACCAGGGTTGATATCAGAAAGTGAGAGAAAGGAAAGGGCAGAAAACAATATATATTGAACATCTGATTTGTGCTAAGATATTTATTAATCACTTTATTTAATTTTTACAATATGTTCTTGAATTAGAAGCTGTTATATTTGCTTTGAATCCAAGGAAATTTAGAATCTGAACAATTAAACCATTTACCCTAAGTTTCACAGTGAATTAGTGGTAGAATTAAGATTCACATACAAGCCTGACCCTGAAAACAATGCCTTGCCTACTGCTGCATATTCTGAACAAACGGACTCTAGCAGAGGACCATAGGGGCTATGAAAATTGTTTCCTTAATAGCAAAGTGGGAATCTCATATTTAACCATGTCTTTCTTATTTGTCTTACAGAGTTTTCATGGGGCTCAAATGAGGCCATGCATGTGCAATGGAAATGTGTTTGAAAGCGTTTATTGAGAGCTCATGGGGTCTAGACTCTGGACCTGAGGATGAGTTCAGCAATGAGAACACACTCTGCCCTGAAAGCTTTGCTCTCTGGTGCAGGAGTTACAGTAAGTTTCCGCCCTAGCCAAATACATTGATTGCCCTAGAAGAAGTATGTGGTTCAACTTTCTCCTTAAACCTATCTTTGCTCTCTGACTTTGCTGTTCCTGGGAATGGGATCTGTAGGAGAGAACTGTTTATGAGGCATACTATTGGGGGTGAGGAGGAGAAACAATGCACCATATCCCCCAGAAACTAGGGCATTGATCACTGAGCAGACATTCCCAAAGATCTTGAGGATGTCAGAGTAGGATTAAAGCAGAAAGAACACAACCAATAAGTGATCAAGTGAGAAGGCAATTTGCAAATTCAGAATTTGCAAATTTCATTGTTCCTGGCATGAGCAGGAAGAAAGATGCTCTAAGGGGTGACCTGGGTTTCTAGAATGGTGAAAATGAAAGCCTATTTCTCAAACAATCCCTTCTCTTAACCATTTAAAAACTCAGTTTTTTTCTTATACAACTCTCTTTACTTACTAAAATTACCTGTCACACACACATTAAAAGAAAAAATAAATAGTGCATTATTTAAAGAGATCCCCAGATATAATCTTTGATACAGAGAAAAGATAATATTGATGGTGGCAGAAATTAGAAGACAGAGTTGGAAACCCAAGTATAGATGCAAAGAGTAATGGGGTGAAAAGAGATAAATTGAAGATGCCCTGGGGCCCCTGAGATTCTGTAAGTCATGATGTCACAGTGTAGCATGAGCCTTCTGGGTGCTAGGCATGGGTGTGAGGTCAGACAGAGGGAGAAGACGAAAGTACCATAAGGTTTCTGGAAACAAATTTTTATTACATTTCATTTTTTTTCTGTGAAACTCATGGTGTCTATTTACTTTCCCTCTGTTCATAGTTACAAGTTGCATATAGTGCTGGTACCTCTTAAATATATTCATATGAGAAGAAATGGGCCCAAAGGAGAGGTCCTCTCAGATCTACATGCTGTGAAACACCTGGAATCTACCAGTGACTCTTTTAAAGGTCATTTTCACATCCTTGTTTCTCAAACTATAGATTAGAGGGTTCAGCATGGGAATGACCACAGTGTAGAAGACAGATACAACCTTGTCTTCTTCTGGAGATTTGCTTGAGCCACTCCGCATATACATGAAACTGAGCGTCCCGAAGAACAGGGCCACAGCAGTGAGATGGGAGGCACATGTGGAGAAAGACTTGGCCCTGCCACCTGAAGACTTCACTCTCAAAATGGCCTTGAAGATGAGCAGGTAGGAAATCAGGATGACCAAGGCATTGGCCAAAATCACAAAGTTGCCAAAGAAGATAATAATAATCTCATTGTTTGTTGGGTCATTGCAGACAAGCTTCAGCAGGGGTGGGAGGTCACAGAAGAAGAAATTGATCCGATTGTTGTCACAGAATGAGAGGGTGAAAGTACAAGTGGTACGCAGGATGGTTCCTGACATCCCACAGACATAAGCTCCCACCACTAACCTCCAGCACATTTTGGGATTCATGGCCACAGTGTAGAGCAGTGGGTTGCTAACAGCTACATAGCGGTCATAGGCCATCACTGCCAGCAGGAAACACTCTGTACCTGCACAGACGGTGAAGAAAAAGAACTGGGCAGCACATTGGCCATAGGAGATGACTGTCTTGCCTGTGACCAGCGTAGCCAGGATCTGAGGGGTGATGACTGAAGAATAGCAGGCATCCAGAAGGGAGAGGTGGCTCAGGAAGAAGTACATTGGTGTGTGGAGTTGGACATCCAGTTGGATCAGAATAATCATCCCCACATTTCCCAGAAGGGTGACTAGATAGAAATTCAGAAATACCAGAAAGAGGAGACTCTCTAACCCAGGGTGGTCAGTAAAGCCCATAAGAATGAAATTGGTCACTGTGGTGAGATTACTCTTGGCCATGGATTCAGTGAGGACTATTGATGAGAATAAAATAAAGAAAAACAACTCAGAATTGAAGGACAGTTTGTTTGCTTTCTCAGTTTATATTTTTGGGCCAATTTATTGAACTTGTTTTTGAGAAATCCTGTACCTGGCTGATTCTCCTTGGATATCAATGTTCCTTTCTTGTATTTTTTTTGGAGCTGAGCCATGAGCTGGTGTTTCTGAGTCAAACAAATTCTGGTTTACATAAAAAATTCCTGTGAAGATAAGAGACACATGGACTCTCAGATTTGGAAAGAAGCTATTCAGCATCTGTTCTATTCCTATTGGGTGCTAGTTTCCTCTACCACATACTCTCCATGTGGCCATAAATTGCTATATGAATCTCCATCTGTGGACAGCTCTACTTGTTAATTTTCTTTTCAAACCCAGATTCTTTTTCCCTTTATCTTCCACACATTGGTTTAGTTTTTACTTCTTCCAGATATTTATGACAATTTAATCCCATCTCAGGAAAACCTTTCAGAAGATGGAAGATGATGAATCTGCTCTTTATGTTGAGTATTCCCTCATATTACCTATTGATGTATTTTTTCTAATTGTGTAATTATTCATCATATGGTCAAAAACTGCTTGGTTACATGGTATTAAAATATGTTGTTTAAGGCTCCACACTTGTAATAAGAAGGTATAAATTCTGGAGATCTAATGCACAACATAGAGATTATAATCAACAATACTATATTATAAATTTTAAAGTTGCTAAAAGACTAGTTATTAATTGTTCTCACCACAATGAAGACATAATAATTATGGGATATGATAGAGATGTTAGTTTATACCATGGTGGTAATCATATTGCCGTATATAAATGTATCAAATCAACACATTGAGCACCTTAAACTTACACAAAGTTGTTGTCAATTATATTGCATAATATTAATAAAAAGATAACTAAAATTCTTTCTCTCCACTTTAATCTTGATTTGGGGGCTTCCTTCAGCTCGAATCAGCAGTCACTGAATGCTTATGATTCTATGGTATATTCTGTGCTCTGTGCTGTACATTTGTTTTACTGCCTCCCTACATTTTACTTCATTTTTATAATGAATGGAATAAAAATCTCCCTGTAGTTCTTTAAACAATCATAGTCTTCCTACTTTAAATCATTAGAAACTTGGCTAACTTTAACATTTTTCTCAATATCTGGTTCTGAGGTTGTCATAGTCTGTTTCTGTTTCTCTCATGGCAAGATCCCAGAATTCCCTCTGAATTAGGGACAAGATTGTTTATTGCATCTGAACAAAGATTAGGTGGCAGATCATAGGGCTACAGATGCAGCTACACTGGGTTTGTGTCACATGCGTGCCAGGTTCTCCTCATGTATTAGCTCTAATCCTTACAGTAGCCCCACAAGTTGGGTATAGCCATGAGTATTTTATGGGTGACCAAAAGGAGGCTTACAGAGGTGAAGGGAGTTGACTAACTTGTCACACACCTGGAAGAAACAGAATCAACACTCAAATCTAGGATTTTCTAACCCTAAATTCTGTTCTTTTTCTGTCACAACTTGCTCTCCTCTTATAGAAAAAGAATTACACATTCTTCAGACCCAAGTCTCAATTTTTAAACTCACAGAACCTCTGAGACTATTAAGCAAATACTCATCCTCCATGAGAGAAGAGGATTAAGTTTGATTCTGAAATTTTTCTTGGGTAGTTCATGTCTTTTCTTCTATCTTTTTAAAGGGTTAAGATAGACTTAGTTGGGCCATATCCATCTTTGGTATGTTCTTGGGAAAAAATTTTAACCCAATTAGAGTCTCAATTTTCCCAATAATTAAATGGAAACATAATAATGATTTTTGACAGACTTAAATGGATTTTTACCTAGTGTGGTAGTGTGTTTATTTTTCAGAAAGACAGTTTTGAGACTATTTTTCAGAAGGAAAAGTTTCAGGACCAGGAAGTGATACCCAGTTTTGTATGATCTTATTTAAGAAGGGGTTTGGGGTGCAGTTAGCTTGGATGGGCCCAGAGTAGAGGGCAGCAACAGGTTCCTTGGACCCAGAACAGTTTACAAGAGCAAAAGCAAAGGTCTGTGACCAGTAGACATTTTAAGACCGAGGGACATATTGGTTGGCATATTCACTTGAAAAATGTTTTGTTTATTATATATAATATGGAAAATATGAGATCTCTGGAGAGAATGAAGAAAGAGAGATAGTCTATACGGAAGGAACTTTTCAGAGAAGAGAGGACTCCAAACCTTGTGCTTGCTTTAGCTTGAAACTTTTCTTTCTGTTGATTCCAAAGGTTGAGTCCATTGGGGGAGAATAAAGGAACTCAAGTAAGTTAACTTTCCTCACTGTATTAGGACTGGTGTCTCAAAATATTATTGTCAATGTTACTGAGCTCTTTCCCTGAGTCAGATAGCATGCTGATCAGCATAAAGGCTTTATTTCATTTCAATCTGACAATAACATTATGAGAATGGAATATTTATCTTTATTTTACAGTTGAAGAAACTGAGGCTTAGAAACACAGAGTATTTTGCCTGAGGTTTCATAGCTAGAAAGAGAAGATATTTAGGTCTTAACGCTGGTCTCCTTGACCCCAGGATAGGGGTGCTGAACCAACATGGTGCATTGCTCTTCCTATACTGGTAGTTATTTATTAAACATCTGCTCTGTGACAACCAGGATGTTAAACATTCTACATACATTATCCCATATAATTCTAAAAATGACCCCATGATAGAGGTAATATTTTGTCCTGGAAGAAATGAAGACTTTGAATAGTTCAGTAACTCACCCAGGTGACATGATTAGTCAGTGAAAAGGCCCAGTTTATAACTCAGGTCTGTCTTATTCCAAAGGTAAAGCTGTAAGTGCATATGATTAATTTCACCTCCAGCATAATTATAGGAAGTACCATAACTTTCTATAAAGTCTTTTGCCTAAGCAATGTACTCTAATAACCCACCCGTGCCCCATGAAACTATTTATATTTTTCCAAAATTTACCTGGAAACACATAAGGCAAAAGGGATTACATCTGTAGGCTTAAAAAATATTACCCAGCCTTACTTGAACTTACAAGTGCTGAAATTCCAGTCTGGAGACAGTCCCATTAGATGAGTAGTTCTGATGACTGTGGCCAAATTCTTTGCCCAGTTTCATATTCCCTAGTTTGTGTGAACCTTATTTCAGAGCCAGTATCCTCTTGATATTACTAAGGTCACAATTATATCTTAATTATCTGGCTTATCTTATGTTTGGAATCAAAGTAATCTAAGGTTATTTAAGCATCTTGTAGAAAGCAGCTAATATTGCTCAAATAGATCAACGTAGCTGACAGATTTTATTTTCCTTCTTACCAAGAAAACCAGAGATATTTAAAGTACTTTGGGGATGGTCTTGTGGGAGGGATGCAGTGAGCACAAGTGTTGTTCCTGAATCATGAATCAGCACCTGGGACAGCCCCCAGGGCTCCTGGGAAAAGCCAGTCTTATCTGGGTTGAACACACTTCTGTTGGAGCTCATTATCTCATCTTTTGCACACACCTGAGAGGATTAAAAACAAATCCTATGGAAATAAATGAACAAAACAGAAACAAACTCATAAAAACAGAGAAGATTTTATTTAAAAAATTTAAATTCATTTTTAATTGTTGTTCTATTGTAGTTGTTCCATTCCACCCCCCTTGTTGCTCTACCCTGCCCCATCCAACCCCAAGTCCCTCCTACAGTCCATCCCCATCCCATTTTCCATGTCCATGGGCCATTTATACTACTAGTTCCTTGAATAAACCCTTCCCCTTCTTTTCTCCCTTCCTTCTCTCCCCTCTCTGTTCTGGTCACTGTCAGTTTGTTCCTTGTTTCCATGGGGTACAGAGAACATTTTGATGGTTGCCAGATGAGAGGGAGGGGTTTGGGAGAATAGATGAAAAAGGGGAAGGGATTAAGATGTCCAAATTTCCAGTTATAAAAATAGTCACAGGGATGTGAAGTACAGCATGGAGAATATAGTCAATAATATTGTAATAGCTATACATGGCATCAGATGGATACTAATCAGGGTGATTATTTTGTAAGTTATATAACTGTCTAATCACTATGCTGTGCATTGAAATCAACATAACATTGTATGCCAATTGTAATTGAAAAGTAAAAATTATTAAAAAAACACAAATCTTGTGGGATCTCTCGGCAACTCCTAAGTTTCATGGTCTGAAAGCTCATTTACAGGGAATGAAGTTGGTTCCCCTTTGCCAGTGGCCCTCAATGTCCTGCTGTCCCAGTTAGTATTAGTGTGGGGCCTGGAACTCAGATCTGAGTATTCATGTGAAGTTCTCTTTCAATAGGATCCATCCTCAGACCTGATGTCAGGTCTCATCTCAAGGGCTGAAATGTAGCTATGTTGTCTGATGAGAATTTCATATGAGAGGTTGATTATTTCATAAGAAAGGAGAGAATGAGGCTCAAATGGTCCAACCATGATTCATTTGAATCTATATCCAGAGTAAGTTTTCAGCCTTCTGTAAAGATTTATTGTTGGAGTTTCTACCAGCAGCTTTCTCCTTTATTTCAGCCCAAACTCCCTTTGTTATAACCACATGATTTGGCACTTAATTCCACATGCCTTACACTGTTCATGGCTATTTCTTGGTGGTAAGTTTCATCTCCCCAGCTAGACCATGGGTTTCTGGAAGAATTTGTCTTGTTTTCTTCTAATAACGTTTTCTGCTACCAGAGACAATCATCCCTTTCAGGAGAATCACCCCTTTGCTCTATATGCATTCATCCATTCTTCAATGTAGGTCAGAAGATTTTCAGCAAGAGGGGTCTCAAGGGGGCGATGTGCCCTTGTTGCTCCAAAGTAATATGACTAGGATAAAACCCTTTGATAATTAGCAAGCATTCAGCCATGCCAGGGTCATCTTTGCAACTGCAGATGTCAGATGATGCAAGAATATATTACAAAGAAGGGAGGCAGCTACAGATTACAACTTTTGGCAGAACAGAGAATTCTATCTTCCAATGCATTTTGACAATATTTATTATCATTTCCTGTAATTAAATACTCATTGAAATAACTGTGCAGTAAGAGTACATGTACTGTATTGCAAACGTTCCCTGGTTTAGAGGGGAGAGTGGCAATTGGGACAAGGTGGAGAAAGATAGAGAATATACCAGTAATGATAGTATTCCATTGAATATCCCCTGGGGAACTTGTGGAAATGCGTGATTGTAGAGTATTTATTATCTTCTTCCCTTGCGGGGATCTGGAGAACTTTTATGTATTATGCAATCATTATTGTTATTGTTAATAATGTTAAGCATTTTGCCTAGAAATATTTTGGGGACTTTTGGGAAGAGATGTGTCTCTTACATTCCTTAAAAAAGGATCAGAGACAGAGATTTTTGAGTAAGTGTTTCACTGAGAGAGTGCTCTCAGGAGAAGCCTGTAAGGGAATGAAGGATACAGGAAATATTGCAAATAAGCAAAAACGCACTTTCAGTTGAAGTCTATCATTGGTCTGATCCCTAGGGGAATTGAGTTCTGCCACACTCAGTTCCACCTTTAGGCAAGGGATTTAGCCTTCTGTAGCCCATTCATTGACTGTGGGCAGCCCCCAGAGGTGAAGTGTAACCTTCTAGACATTTCTGGGTCAAGTGGATCTCTTGTTGAGGGAAGGCTGTAGCTGTGAGCCATTAGCAGCCAATGCTCACAGGATCTTACAAACTTCAGATATATCAAAGGTTGTGAAAAATAGGTGAAAAGAATATATAGGTGAATCTTTGTCAGCTTTCAGTGGGGGAACGGTGCCTTATAAAACCAAAAATACAGAAAGAAACCATAAAAGGTACACATATGTATTTTTCTACATAAAATGCTTAAAATTCCATATGCTAAAAACACCATATTAAAAATGTAGAACATAGGGGAAAAAAGATGGTGACAGAGTTGAGAGCAGTGCTGATGGCGTTCTTGAGTGCCAGAGCAGCTAGAGGATAGGATAGGGAGCACAAGATGTCTGCAGGTCCCTAAGAATTGGAGCGGTAGCATCTGGACTCAGGGGAGCACAGCCCAGAGGCTGCAGAGACCTATAGGAGAGCAGGTGAGACAGTTCTAAACCGGCCTGTTGGGTTGACGTCGGCTCTGGGCAGTAGCGGCTCTACCTAGAAGAGTGTCTCTAACTGAAGACAGCTCTGCAAAGGCAGGAAAGCAAAAGGGGAAGGAACATAAAATGGAGTAAAAACAATCTCTTCAACAAGTGGTGTTGGAGAACTGGACAGCAACGTGTAGAAAGATAAAACTAGACCACCAACTTACACCATACACCATAATAAACTCAAGATGGATAAAGTATTTAAACATAAGCAGTGCCACCATAAAGGTCCAGGAGAAAAATATAGGCAGTAAAATTTTTGATCTTCTATGCAGAACTATGTTTACTGATACTTCACCAAGGGCAAAGGAGATAAAAGAACAAATCAACAAATGGGACTATATCTAATTGAAAAGTTTCTGTTCAGCTAAAGAAAACACCAGCAAAATTAAAAGGGAACCAACTGTGCAGGAAAACATAATTACCAATGATATCTCAGACAAGGGTTTGATCTCCAAAATATATAAAGAACTAATTAGACTCAATACCAGAGAAACAGACAGACCAATTAAAAAATGGGCAAAAGACCTGAACAGACAACTCACTGAGGAAGACATACAAAGGGCCCAAAGGCATATGAAAGAATGCTCAATATCACTAGCCATCAGAGAGGTGCAAATTAAAACCACAAGAAGATACCACCTCACACCTGTCAGAATGGCAATCATCAACAAATCAACAAACAGCAAGTGTTAGCGAGGACGTAGGGAAAGGGGAACCCTGGTGCACTGTTGGTGGGAATGCAGGCTGGTGCAGCCACTATGGAAAACAGTATGGAGTTTTCTTAAAAAACTAAAAATGGAACTGCCTTTTGATCCAGCAATTCCACTACTAGGACTATACCCGAAGAATCCTGAAACACCAAATTCATAAGAACCTAAGTACACCTATGTTCATAACAGCACTATTTACAATAGCCAAGTGCTGGAAACAGCCTAAGTGCCCATCAGTGGATGATTGGATCAAAAAACTTTGGTACATTTACACAATGAAATACTACACAGCAGAAAGAAAGAAGGAACTCCTAACCTTTGCAACAACATGGATGGAACTAGAAAGAATTATGCTCAGTGAAACAAGCCAGTCAGTGAAAGACAAATACCATATCATCTCACCCATTACAGGACAATAATGAACAAAACAAACAACAAGCAAAACAGAACCAGATATATGAATAAAGTGAATAGGCTTTCAACGGGCAGGGGAAAGGGGGTAGTGGGTAGGCGGGAGGAAGAAGCAAAGAAGGGGAGCAGTTTAGATAAGAACCTAATATGGAAGAACCATGGGCATGGACAACATGTGGGATTGACTTTGTGGGGGAGTGGGTGGGTGGGGAAGGGGACAGAGAGGAGTAAAAAGGAGATGGATGTAATACAACAACAATAAAATTAAATTAAAAAAATGTAGAACATAAATAAAATAATAAAGAAGCATTTTTGACATAAGCAGAAGGCATTTCCTGTTGCATTTACCTCCCAGAAGTAAGTCAGAAAGAGTGGTGTATAAATGCAAATGTGACCTCATAAGACCACTAGGCGGAAAATGCTCCGGATGTAATGCTAAGTGGACAGCAACATTTGGGACATTGGGACATTCTCCATTACCTGTGGGAATAAGAAATACCACATAACTTTTATTTTTAAAATATGCATAGAAAATTTTATTTATGTAGAAAGTCCAAAATAACAAGCTAATAGTTTTTAAAGTTCAAAAAAGGTTTCCAGGTTAGAGGACTGATGTAAATAATTACCAATAACCTTCCTTACATGAGTGGTAATCAATAAAGCAATGAAAAGAAAAACTAAAGACTGAAGACACTGAATGAACGGAAGAGAAGTCTCATGGATGATATGAGTTAAGAGATATAAGTATGTGTGTTCTGTTTAGTATAGGACTGAGAAATGTCACACATCTTTATTAAGTTTCCTAAATTACATAAACCTGTTTTAATTCTCTTTCAAAATCACAGCCATAGATATTAAAAAATATATAAAAATATACAGGGTGTACGCAATCAATTGGCAAAATTTTAGTAAAATAAGCAACATACCACAAAAGTGTTATATTTTAAAATTCTTATATGTAAATACATAAGCATCATCATTATTTATTAAATGTTCAAAAAAGTTTCTACTTGCTGCAATAATAGACTTGACTTTGGAATCTTGAGCATGTTTTAACTGTTCTTAATTCAAGGACATCATGTTTTCAATCTCAGCTTTAACAGCCTCTTTATTGGAATGAGGTTGTTTATTAACTTCTCTCTTACAAATGCTGCATACATAATAGTGTAAAGGGTTTGCATCTGGTGAACTAGGCAGTCAGATTTCCTTTGACCAGAATTCAGGACATTGATACTGAGAAATTCTTGCACCTTTTGGCATTATGTGCTGGTGCACCATCTTGTTGGAAGATAAAATGATGTCCATTTGCAACTTGCTTCACCCGCGGTACAACTACTCTCAAAATGTTAAGGTAAACATCCTGGATCTTCATTGATGACCTCCTGGATTCTATGTACAATATTTTGTGCAATCTGTGCGTACCTTATGTGTTTTCCTTGTTGGGGTGGTGATATCAGGATCAGCATCATATACCTTCATTACATTGTAAACTGTACATAAAGGGATGTTGTTGAAGTCTCCAATTTCCTTAGCAGTTTGCCCTGCATGCAGTCCAGAAATTATGGTTGCGCTAACATCGTATTCCTATGACATGTCAGTTGCTCTCAGAATTTAATACTTTATATCTGAAACAGTGATGTTAAATTGTGTATTGTTGGCAACAATAAAATGTCCCAAGATATAAGTGTCAGAACAGGAGGGTTGTAGTGGAGGGAAAAGGTTACAGGTGAAGTGGTCACTGACGTTAGGGCACAGAAGGGTGACCAGATGATGGAAGGAATTTGAATTAGAGCATGTAGAAATCCCCCAGCCATGTTCCTGTCACCAGGAGGCCACCCATTCACCTGCTCATCATGATGGTGTGGAGCAGGGGTTTTCAAGAGGCCATGTAGTGGTCATAGGCCCTCACTGTGAGGGGAATGATCTCACTTCCTCTAAAGAAATATTCAGGAAAGAGCTCAGTCATGCACCCACAGAAGGAGATAATTCTCTTTTCAGTGATTAAGCCAAATATCATTTTGGGGGCTATGTAAAAGAGTAACAGCCAACTATGAAGGACAAGAAAGAAAGAAAAAAAATACATGGGGGAGTTCAAGGCTTGGTTGGTGGTGACTGTCACTACAGTGAATATGTGGCCTGTCACAGCGAGATAGTGGATGACTAACTGACCGTGAACACAGCCACTGAAATTTTTTGCCTATCTGGGTTTTGGGTCAGGCCAAGCAGGTTGAATTCTGTCACATTGTCCCTTTGCTCCATGAACCCGCTTTAGCATTTGGATACTTGATTTATCTATGAATCGCACATGGGTTGTGATTGTGGCAGATAAATTTTGGTCAAGTAAATAATTCCTTTCAGGATTATTTTCTGTAAGACTGATGGAAACCCTAGGCAGATAAACCCAAGACTTCAAGTTGGGCCATATTATTAGGTACATAATGAATACATAGCGTGCTCTCTCTCTTCCTGTCTCCATTCCCCTCCCCTTGCTCCCCGCTGCCACACTCATTCATACAAGAGTATACATAACAATTTTATGACTTGACATTCCAGATCCCTTTAATGCAATTGTACATGAATGAATATTCTCCTAACAATCGACATAGTATTTTACCCCAAAGAAAAACAGAAATAAAGAGAGAACCCATAAAAAAGCAGGGGTTTGAATTCAAGAGTCTGTGCCCAGATGCCTCTTATCTGGTTACTTGTGCTGATGAGTTCAGTATTCTTACTAGTCTTAATTTGTTTCATGGCGAATATAAAACATTAAGTGAATTCAATTTGAAATTAGGAATGATGCAGTCACATTCCAGAAAAACTGAACTGAGTGAATGTTTGAGGGTCCAGTAAGATATACCTGGTAGTCAGACTGTGAGCTTAAAATACATTTAAACACTATTGTCTAAGGATATCATCAAATAGGAAGGAGGAAGAATGTCCTGAAGAGGGCAAAGTAGCACAATGCAGTGCAAAATTCCCAGATTTATATGCACACCTATGTTCATAGCGGCACTATTTACAATAGCCAAGTGCTGGAAACAGCCTAAGTGCCCATCAGTGGATGATTGGATCAAAAAACTTTGGTACATTTACACAATGGAATTCTATATAGCAGAAAGAAAGAAGGAACTTGTACCCTTTGCAACAACATGGATGGAACTGGAG